>JAAAKG020202042.1:0-48951 GCA_010014905.2 Druon quercuslanigerum
ACTAATAGCTCTAACTATGTGTCCTGAAACTCCATAACCCCTTTCGTATATTGCAAACCCTTCACATTTTTCTCCTTTCTTCCTCCCATTTTGAATTTCCCAAATTGCCTCTCATCTCATTGCTCCGAATTTCGCCCAAACATGCTTGTGTTATTCTGCTTCCCTCTCCCCTTTTTAGCTTCTCCTCAAACCTCCAAGCCCTCCTAATTTGTCTAGTAACCATTTTTTCCCTCCCTAATTCTTCCCTTAACATGTATCCTGGACAACCCCAGCTAACCCCTAACACATCTCAGAAATCGCTCATGCATGCTCTCAACTTTCCTATGTTCCTTCCATCCCCAGATCATCCAACAACCAGACCCTCATTCTCCAATCGTCCTTGAACCTTCTCTTCCTTATACCCCATGCTTGGCCCATCACTTTACTCGCATAATCAATTCTTTTCCTCACCTGCAGCTCGTCTCCCCCTTCTGCCTCAAACCAAAAACCTAAGTAATAGAAATCCTCCACAATTTCTACTTTTTGTCCGTTCATCTTCGAAACGTAATTTATTTTTCTCTTTTTATTTCTGAAGCACAACACCTTTGTCTTATCTACGTTCACCGTCAAATTTTTTGCTCCCACATACTCTTCGAAGATTCTCATCATTAGGTTCATCCCCTTCTCATAATATGCTAACAGAACTACATCGTCCACGTATGCTAGAGAGTATAGCTTTCTATTTCCCAAAACTGTTCCTCCTTTCCCTTTCTCCTTTAGATTCTCCTCTAAGTCTGCCAGCAGCATATTAAATAGCAGCATCCTTGCCTTAGACCTCTCCCAGTCCAGAAAACCTGCCCTTTTTTTCTTTCCTATCTTCACCCTAACCCTGGTTTCATTACAAATTTATTTTATCCTCTCGACCAACTTTTCCTCTCCACCCCTCTCTTTCATTACCTGCCATATCACTTTACTGTTCACTGAGTCAAACGCTGCATTGAAATCTACGAACAATGTGACTAGTTCCCCTTTCTTTCTCCATAAATTTCTGTTAACTAAGTAGTTAAGTACGTAGATGTTGTCTATAGTGCCCATCCCTTTTCCAAATCTCGTCTGATTGTGTGGGAGACTTTCTTTTTGTTCTACCTGACTGGCATTAGAGTGATCCCTCTGTATTTCTCTACCTTCTTTCCTTCCCCTGTCTTCACAAGCGATACCAACAGGCCTGCCATCCACTCTTCCGGCCACTCTTCTCCTTTCCAGACCTTGTTGCAGATCTTCTACATCCCATCCCTAACTCTTTCTCCTCCACACTTCAGCGCTTCGTTCTCCATCCCATCTTCTCCTGTCACCTTGTTTCTGTTTAGCCTATCTATTGCCTCATCCACTTCTTCTCTTGTTATTTCGTTCCATTCCTCCATTGTTCCTTGGATTTTACTTCTCTTTTCCTCTGTGCTCTTATTTAGCTCTCTCCCTAATAGACCCTTGAAATAATCTGTCTATTCCTCCATTTCTATTTCTTCATTAACGTCCTTCCTTTTCCCCTCTGTCCCTATTTATCACATCCCGCACCCTACCTTCTTTGATCGCTTTTTCTACTTCTGCCTTATATTTCTCCTTTCCCCTTTGTCTTTTTCTCTCCAGCATCTTTTCAAGTTCTTGTTTTCTTGTCCCACCAGCCTCTCTTTCCCCCAAATCGTTCTCCTTTAGTACCCAGCTCATCCTTTACCTTCTCAATCGACACCTTCAAGCTTTCAATTAAGGAGTCTACTTCCTCCTCTTTTTCATGCTTAATTTTCTCCTTTTCCATTTTTTGTTTAAAATCTTTTAATTTTTCTACCCCCAGACTTCCATTTTCGTGTTCTTTTCTCCCCTGATTCCTTTCTCCCTCTGCCGCGTTTACTGCCGCCTCCTTTTAGTGTAGCTATGACCGGAAAGTGCTCGAACCCTACTTCATTCCCCACCTACATACTCCCTACCATATGACGCATTCATTCTTCAGCTAAGATTTAGTGTATTACTGTTGCTTCCTTTCTATGAATATGATCTACCCTTCCTCACATCCTTTCATATTGCCATTACATATAAACCATCCTGTTTCTCCTATCATGTCTAGTAACTTCCTCCCCTCCCGTTCCGTCTCTCTATATTAGGATTTCCTTATACATGCCTCCATTTTATTCATCCCAAATCCCTCCTCCCTGTTCACCAGTCCAAGCATTTAGATCCCCTCCTATTAAAACCAGTTCTTCTTTCTTTTCCTCCATCCACCTCCTTATTACTCTCCAGTCTTCCTCTCTCCCTCTTCTTCTATATACACAAACCACCCCTATTTTTACTTTTCCAACTAAAATCCTTTTTACCATTGTTCCATCCGTTTCCTCACTGCCTGATATATTCTACCTTTTACTGCTAATTCTTTTCTCACCCGGGACACCATGCCGCCCATCCCTCTCCCTTTAACGTGTTCCTTTCTTGCTTCTTGCATTGTCCACACATACCCTTTCGGTAGCATCCTTTTTATCCCCTTGCAGTCCTTCACATCTTCCCAGGTTTCACTCATCATAATCACATCCCACTTATCCAACTCCCTCCAAAATCCTTTATTCTTCTTCTTCAAACCTGACATATTCTAGAAAGCTATTCCCAGTGGGCAAAACAATTAAGGATATCCTAGAGACGTCTTTGGGATATCCCTAAGACGTCTTTTATAACATGTCTTTTGGACATCCTATAGATGCTCTTAAGACGCCTAATGTCAGTTCGAAATATGTCCCAAGAACGTCCATGTCTTGAAGACGTCTTTAGGACATCTTTAGGGCATTGGAAGTCTTGGAGACTTTGATTGGACTATCATAGGACGCCCTAGAAACGTCTCAAGGACGTTCTTAGGATTGTCATATTTTGTGCCCACTGGGTTTTCACGTTTCTCTCTTCTTTCCTCCTCACTTTTCCCCCCTTTCCCGATTGGAAACCCCTCTGTTTTCTCTCTAGACTCTTTTTCGTCTCCTTCCACCATACCTTTCTCAAAACTTTTTCCTTATTTCTTCTAATTCTTCTTCCCAGCACCATTCCTCCCCATTTATCCATAACCTGTCTCTCCCTATCCACATAATATGCCCCTTTTTTCTCTCTTCCCAAGCCCTCTAATCCATTTGCCATCTCCTTTTCCTCTCCCTCCATGTCTGATCTTCCATTCTTTCCCTTCTTCCTCTCAATAATTTTTTCCCCTCCATAATTTTCTTTTTCTACCCTTCACTTTTGCTAAAAACATTCCTTCCTTTGCTTCCTTCGTCCTGTTTCACTCTTCACTTTCAGTCTCTTAACGATTAAGTTGAATTCTCAACAATAAAAAATAATCATTTTCAAACAAAAAGCTAAATTTTCAACCGAGAATGATGAATTTTCTACCAAATATTTGAACTTTCAAAATAGTTGGATTTTCGACCAAAAAAAATTATGAAAAAGATGAGTTAAGGGCAGTTTTACCCCAGTCGGGCAGGCGGATTTTGAAATGGGCAGTTCTAATATTTAAAATGGTGTGTATAATACAATATTAAATTTACACTTTTCCTTGATATCAATAAAAAAAAAAGAAATTTTTAACAATTCTTTCTTGAAATCTCCCATAAAAAAGAGTTTCCCCAGTTTTGTGATAATATCAGTGAATCTTGTGATGATTAATTTTATTTTTGATTTCCACATTGTAAGGGGAAGGGTGAAGGGGAGACCACGATACGATATTGACCCTACAGTGGATAATCAAGATTTAATCGCGCAAATATACCTAAAATAATTAATTCTGACTTTAGTGCGTTAACTACTAATTAAACTAAATTATTTATTTTACATGTATTAGAATTTTTAATTAATGGTAATGCACTGTAGTACTAATATCCAACTCTAGGATGGTTTCCCCTATAAATTAATCCTAATTATAACAGAGCTTTTTGATTAAAACAAATTGATACATTTTTTAAAATTAAAACTGAAAATTAGGACAATTATGGACATACAGAAAGTAATAATAATAGTTGAATTTTTAACTAAAAAATATTACTTTTGAACCAAAAATGGAATAGTTAAATTTTCAGTTAAAAAGTTATTCTTACTTAAAAAAACAGATTTATTTTTATAAACAAATTTAATTCAACCTTTAAACAAATAGTTTTATTTTCAACCAAAAAGATGAATTAATTACTAAAATGATCAATAGGTAATTGCAATACTTGAATTTTTAAGCAAAAAAAATGGATTTCTAAACATGACGATTAATTTTCAAACAGGAAAATTAATTTTCTAGCAAGAAAGACGATTTTTAAATTAAACAAACTAAACACTTAAATTTAAAAAAAGTTAAAAACTAAGTTAAGTTAAAAAAGTTAAGTTAAGTCAAACAGTTAAGTTAAAAGCTAATGAGTTTTTAACTAAAGTGATCAATATTTATCTGGAATAAATAAATTTGAAACAAAAAGATGAATTTTTGAGAAAAGATTTCAATTTTGAACAAAGTAGTTTTATTTTTAACCAACATGATGAATTTTCTACCATTTTAGACCATGTAGACAAAAAAAATTAAAGTCAAAATTAAAAATACATAAATGTTCAACAAAATATTTGCATTATCAAATGTAAATAAAACAAATCTTTAACCAAATAGTTAAATTTCAAACAAAAAAACATCCATTTCCGAACAAAAATGGAATAGAAGAATCGTTTTTACCAACGAAGACGAATTTTATTGAAAATACATGAATTTTAAATTAAAAAGATAAATTTTCAAATAACAATTGAATTTTCAGTTTAAAAATGCATTTTAAACGAAAGCTACGAATTTTTAACTAAAATAGTGATTCAATTTAAATAGTTGAATTTGCAACCAAAAACATGAATTTTAAATAAATGAATTCCCATAAAAAGGATTATTTTCAGCCTAGAAGATTGATTTATAACAAAAGGCCAAAATTTTCAACCAAAAATTAAATAGTTGTATTTAAAGTAGAAAAATTAATTTTTAATAACAAATAAAAAAAGAAACAAATTTTCAACAAAATAGTTCAAGTTGCACTTTGAGTAAACTTAATAAATTCAATTTTAAGTCAACAAATTGATTTTAAGGGAAAGAGCATATTTATTCCATTTAATATTGCAATTAAAAAAAAAATAACTCCGCTCTTGAATAAATTCCGTGACCAAAAAAAATGCCCTATTCGTTCCAGGTTTTTTCAGGTATATACAAATTCTCTAACAATTCCAGGTTTTCCGGGTAGAGTAGACATCCTGTAAATTGTTCAGTGTTATTGCAAACACATAATCTATTCCTTCCTATGGTATACAGCATTTTCGAATTAGAAAAAGATAAAATCATTTCAGTTTTTAGATGTGTTTTTGAATTATAGATTATAGTAAGATAATAATAAAATGTTATTGTTTTATGGTAAAAATTTGTCATAACTATTTGTCCCGTTCGACTTTCCTCTATATTAAAAAAAAATAAATGTGGTATAAAGAAGCTCATCTCTGGCTTTTTCAGAAAATCTATCCCTGAATTAAAAGCATCTAATTCAAAAATAAAATTTTTTTAAATCGGTTAAGTTGTTATCAAACCAAATTTGAATAATCAGTATCTGGAAATGAATACCCGTAGACCTGTGATTTAAACAAGTAAAAATTAAAAGAAAAATCAAGGAATTCAAATTTTATTTTCTAATTATATTTGAACAAGATAGTGCGATAAGTAAATTTTTTATTTTTTAGTAAAATATAATTTATTTCCTTACCTCTAAGATCCACATATGTACGCTGTACGGGGAGAGCCGAGAGGACAGCCTGGGACTGGTCAAAAGGGTTGCTAAAAAACTTAAATTTAAAAATTCCCCTGACTAATTTTCAATTTTCTCTGATTTTATAAAGGGTACTCGACAAATTACGTAAGACTGAACTTTATTTGTTTATTTTTATTTAGGAAACTTTTCATTACAATTTTTATTTTATGTTAAAATTTTAATAATAGCTAATATAGTTATTATTTTCGGGAAACTCTTCCTCGGTATCGGTATCATAAATTAATAATATTAATTTATAAAAGATTTTTACCTATTATTTTTAATGTAATATTATACTATATTCAGTTTTGAATAATTTAAATATTTTAATTGTTAAACAAAATTTATTGGTAATTTGAAAAACAAAATCAAATTGTATAACTTCTTTTTAATCTTGGGAGGATAGGGGAGATTTAAAGATCTTAGTGAGGAAAATTGTTACTTAAAATAAAAATAGTGAATTCAGATATATTATTATTGAATTTAGTATTGCATTTTCAAGAAAACAGATAAACTTTTAACCAAGCAGTTGATTTTTCAACTAAAAAGATTATATTTTTTACTAAAAAGACGAATTTCCAACCAAATAGTTCAATTTTTATCTGAAGAAGGTATATTTTCAACCAAAAATGGAATAAATCAATTTGCAGTTAAAACAATGAAAGTTTCAAAACATTCTTGCCGTTAACAAAACAGTTCAATTTTCAACACCAAAAAAATGAATTGTCAGCAGAAGGTGTGATTGTTAATATTTTCATCCAAAAATATTTGAAGATTTTTACTAATAAGTCGAATTTCCAACCAAATAGTTCAATTTTTATTTCAAGAAGTTAAATTTTGAACCAAAAATGGAATAAATCAATTTTCAGTTAAAACACTTAATTAACGACACTCAAACAAAACTAATAAATTTTTAGCCAAACAGTTGAATTTTTAATCAAAAAAGTGCCCAAATAAAATTTTTGATTTTTCAACAAAATAATAATAATTTTTCAAAAAAGACAAATTTGCAACAAAGTACATGATTTTTTAACCAAATCGTTGAGTTTTTATCTCAAAAAACCAGAACAGAATTTTCAACCTTGAAAGATTTCTTAGTTAATATAGGAAAATTTTTTGTATTTGAAAGGTTTAAATTTCAAGCTAAAAAGATGAATTTTCTACAAAACAGTCGAGATTTTGAAGCAGAAAATGTGAATTTTTAACAAAAAAAAAGTTAATTTCCAAGAAAATCGTTGAATGTTTCTGTAGAAAAAAAATAATTTTCTAGAAAAAAGTTACATTTTTGTACAAAATAAATGAATTTTTAACAAAAAATTATAAGTTTTTAACAATAAATGGAAGATACATTTTCAGTTAAAACTCAACAAGAGAAAAAGGATTTTAGAAAAAAAAAATAGTCAACTTTTCAACCACAGAAATAAATTTTTAACTAAAATGATTTATCTTCGGCAAAAAATTAATTTTTAAGCAAATAGTTGAATTTTGCAACAAAAAATATGAAATTTCAACTGAAAAAGGTAAATTTATAACCGAAAATATAATAGGTAAACTTTATACCAAAATAGTTGAATTTTTAACACAAAAAGAAAAATTTTCAACCAAAAAACCACAAAATACATTTTACAACATAGTAGTTGAATTTTTCAGTCAAAAAGAAGTTTTTTAGGAAAAAAATTGAATGTTTAACCTAGAAAGATAAATATTCCATCCAAAAGGACCACTGATTTAACAAAATAGTTGAGTTAGCAACAAAATAATTAAATTTTCAACAAAATCGTTGAATTTATAACCAAATACTGGAATTTTCTACCTACAAAGATGAATTTTCAATCAAATTCCCGATTTTTCAAACAAAAGATTAAACTATATAAATTTTTTTTAGACTGGTTAATGATAATGCAGGATTTTTTAAAACTAAAATGGTAAAGGCCTCCAACATTTTTGCAAAGAAAGATTAAAGTTCAACCAAGTTGATAAATTTTGCCAAAAGTACAATTTTATTAGACAATTGAATTTTAAATAAAAAATTTAATTTTCAAGCATAAAAGATAAATTCTGAACCATGCAAGAATAAAAAACTGACTGCTCTACTAAAAGACGAATTTTTAATTCAAAAGTACGAATGTTCAACAAAACGTTTAAATTTTCAACCAGAGATGACTTTTTAAGAAAATAGCTGAATTTTCAACATAACTGTAGACTTTTCATTGAAAATGAATTAAAAAACAGTTGTATTTTCTTAATGAACTCTATTATTTCAGTTTTCATTTAAGGAAAAACATGAAAAAAGATAAAGTTTCTCGAAAACAACGAAAAAAATGAGGAATTCTTTTTTTAAGGGCGGCGGGAAGAAGGGAATACGGTAAAGAATTGTAAATCTGTCATTAATATTATGCCTTTTTTTAAATCCCCTCAATTAAAAAAAGAAAACTAGTAAAAGAATAAAACATTTTAGGCCAGTTCTACTTTTGTGGAACACAAAAGAAGCTTTTAAAACATTGTCTAGGTCAATGTGGTGGTCCAAATATAATAAATCGATAATGAAAACTGGGTCAAACTGGATTTTGTACCAGTGAATATAGCCAATGTAATTTAACTAAGAATTGTCTTTCCAAATTAAGCTTCAATCGGTTAATAATCTCAATATAAGAAAAATAGTATATATGTAGCAAATTCTGAAAAATATAAAGA
The DNA here is from genome assembly GCA_010014905.2 of Druon quercuslanigerum. Taxonomy (NCBI): domain Eukaryota; kingdom Metazoa; phylum Arthropoda; class Insecta; order Hymenoptera; family Cynipidae; genus Druon; species Druon quercuslanigerum. Next base: position 8,499 of record JAAAKG020202042.1, read on the forward strand.
ACTATTTAAAGTTCAATCTTGAAAATATTGACGAGCTCACTACTAAATTTTAAGATTAATAATCTTTAAATCATTTTTAATTAATTAACAGCATTTACTTTGAGCACCTTCGAATTATCGAAATTATTTTTTTTTCACCTTGTGCCGTCTAAAACGAAAAAGTTGGCACCACATCCGAAAGTTATTTTTACTCGTCCTTCTGTTATTTTCTCGTGCATTCTTCCACACAATAAAAACGACTTTATATTGTTTTCAATGGATTTATGGTCAAATAAGGTTTTCCATAATACTGCCGACGAGTCGGTTAATATCGTGCGATTCAGATCAAATTATGACAATAAATAAAAGGATACCAGGGTATTTTAACAGGCACTGCCTGTTAAAATTAGCACAGAGTCTGAGAAATCAGCCAGGACTCGCCCAGCTGTACATTAGTTACAATGAGTTTATTTTGTTTTTGTTTACCTACTTATTAACAATAGCAATTCGTTACTAGGTGCTCTCGTTGAAACATTACTGGTCAGAGTTGGGAGGGATCCCGATCGAGGGAAACGTCGTCGATGATAATTTTCCTAATTATTTCCTCAACCGGAAGTGATGCTTCGAGCGCAAAGTTCCAACTCAAAGATTTTACTTAGAAGCCTGTTCTAGGTAAGCGATAAGGTCTCCCCTTTCTTGAGGCTTCTTGAGTCCAGCGAACACCATCTTCGTGCCGGGAATGTACTTCTTTGGATTTTCCAGGTACTCGAATAACGTGTCCTTATTCCAAGAGATGCCTGCAAAAAAAATGGTTTATCATCATGATTAACGGGTGTTTTACTTTAGAGGATGATTCTTTATTGAATAAACGATTCAGAGGGAAGAGTACCTTTGGCTTTGTTTGCATCTGTGTACGCGTAACCAGCTGCCTGTCCTGTTTTTCTACCAATCAATCCGTGTAAATTGGGACCAACTTTGTGCTTGCCACCAGCTTCGATGGTGTGACACTGCGAGCACTTTTGAACGAAAATCTGAAATCAATTTTCAAGTTTTGTAAATATTAAACGCAAATTAATACCGCGAAGGTTAATTAAATAAACTTAAACCGTTAACATGATATAACAGGGTGACCGTTTTAATCAAAGAAAAAAATTACCGGGCATTTCCCGGTTTGCAAACATTTTTCCCGGTCAATAAAATTCTAAAAATCGAACTCTATTCTAATCATTTTTCCATTTGAAGTAGTAAAAAATAAACAAGAAATTAAAGCATTTGAAGTGGAACTCTTAAATTTTAAACTTTTAAAATTGAAGTTAAAATGTTTTTCAATTCAAAAATTTTGTATTCAAATGCTCAATAATTTACACGTATAAAATGAAAGTTACAAACACTTTTTTACTAAATAATTTCAAGTTTAATGGATTTAAACTGCAAAATTCAGCATTTTTAACATTCATAAATTATAGAGTTCCAAAATTTAGATTAAGTTCCAAAAATATAAATCCACATTTACTTTTTCAATACTCTAAATTGAAGAATTGATCAATAAACTTTAAAAAAATTTTAAATTATATTATAAAGGTATTGTAGACTAGAAAATTTAAAAAATTTAAATTTTGTTCCAAATTAAAAGTTCTTGAATTAGAAGTTAAATTATTTTAACTGCGAACAGTTTACGCACCCTTGAAAAGCTTTAAACTGTTGAAACTATTTAAATAACTTTAAAAATTAACTGAATTTGTCCTAAAACTTATAGAAAATCCTGCGAATTTAAAGAAATTTCCTTCACATTTGGATTTATAAATAACAATTGAATTTTTAGAAAAAATTAAAGTACTTTCAAAAGATATTTAAAAAACCTGACTATTCCTACTGAAATTTCTGTGCAAATGCTCATAGCCTGATTTATAAGAAAATGTAGATTTTTGATTATTTCAAACAAAAAATTTAGCAACTTTTTAAAAATTGTGAAAGGCTTCAAAAGAATATTTAAAATGATTTGAAGATTTAAACAATATTTTTACATACTTTTTTTAACCTACTTGACATCATTTGAAGTTTTAAATTAATTATGAATCTTTCCAAAACTACTTAATATCTCTTAAAATTACTCAAATGTTGTCTACAAATAATAAGTGTTCAACTATTATTTCAACATACAAATTCAACAATTTCGCATACAAATTAAACGTTTTTTAAATAGAACAATAAAAATTTTAAAGTTAAAAGTTTTAAAGCTTTTCGAAGTTTTAACAATTCAAAGCTTTCTATATCAAACAATAAAAATTAAAATTGTTTACTTATAAACATGAGGCATTAATTTCCTCGTATTAAACTAACATCAAATATATCTAAATATTAAATAATTATTATTTTTCTTAATTACAAAATTTCGAATTAAATAGGTTAAGAAGTGAATAATTTAGCCTTAGTTACGAATATATTATTATTACGTTATTTTGAAGTTGAAAATAGTTTAGAAAGTTTCAATCGCACCCTTACATTTTTTATAAGAATAAGACTTTTGAATTGAAACCGTAAAAATCTGGAAATTCTTAAACTTTAAACGAATTTAGAATCTTTTTATCAAATAAATTATTGTTCAGTTTTTAAAACTTGAAGTACAGATCCATTTTAAAAATGATTTATTTATATTTACATATGATAAAATAATAAGGATTTTTATCAAAATTTTTCAACTCTAAACATTTTTAACTTTTATTTGTTAAAAGTATTCAAGGCTACACATTAAAATTGTTTACATTAAAAATACGCGCCTAAAAATAAAAATCTGAGATGAAGAATTTTTAGAGTAAAAGATTTTTGAATTAGGCATTGTAAACTAAATGATATCATAATTGGAAAAGATATCAATTCAACTAATTATTTTTAAAACAGTTAAAATCGAACTTGGGCAGATTTTTCTTCTGAAAATTTGTAAAATTCCCGGTCAAGAAATAAATTTTGTAGAAATTGTTGATGTAAGTTTTTGACTTTAGGGTCAGGTGAATTTAAACTAATTAGGTTGTTTCAAACGTTTCGGCACACAATGGTGGCCCTCATCAGTGAGTTTTATTAAATCTGCAGTTTTAAATTTGGAAGCATTATTCTTTGATTAACATCTCAGATTTAAAATTATAAAATTACTTAAATTTGAATTTTATTTAATTTTATTAATAACTATTGATAAATTTTACCGTAATCCTAAAACAATGTTTTATTTTAGCGAAGTACAATTAATGAGAGAGCAATATCAATGTAGCCGAAAAAATTTTTTCGTCACCAATTTATATTTTAAATAGAAGAACGTTGCAATGAAAAAACTCTTTACAAAATTCTTTTTTCAGTTACGCACATGTAATTAAATTTATTTTTTTTGTTTTTTCTATTCTATTTAATTCAATGGATTTAAAAAAAAAGTTTGCATTTAATTGGTCTAAAATTCTTTGAATTAAATAGAATTGAGTTCATTTACAGGAATTTATGGAAATTAAAACATTCAAGAGAATTCCAAAGAATTTAAAAGAATTCAATGTGAATTCTATAAAAATACAAACCTGCAAATCTTCGAAGCCCTAATAGTTTCTAACCAAAGAAGTGAGTATTGGCTGTTTTGAAAAATGGTAAAAATCGAAAAAAATCCATTGATTACAATAAAGTTAAAGTTAATTTAGAAGAATTAGATGGCATGCATAACAAATCAAGCGGACTTTAAAAAAGCGAATTTACACCAATTCAAAAATATGAAAAAATTCATTGAACTGAGTAGAATTAAGTGAATTTAGAAGAATTTCAAATAATTCACGATAAATTAATAAGAGTCTACGAAATCCCTCACTTCTTGTGAAAAATGGTTCAAAATCCATTAAAATCCCTTGAAATTGTTGAGATCTCTTGAAAATGTCTTGGAATCTTTTTAAAAAAAGTCTAAAATATTTTAAAGTCTCAAATCCCTTCGAACTGTTGAAATAGATAAAAAATAAAAAATTCCAGGTAAATGAAAAAAATTTAAGACAAATCCAAAAAATTCAAAATAATTTAGAGACTTCAGGATAAATTCATAACAATTCAAGGTGAATTCTAAATGAACTAAAAAATATCAAAAATATTTCACTAATTTCAGTAAATGAATTACAAAAAAACCAACATATTTTATCCATTTAATTAGGTAGAATTGAGTGCATTTAGAAGAATTTTAGAGTTTCAAAAAATTTTTTTTAAACATTTCAAAGAATTCAAGGTAAATTCAAATGAGTTTAAAACATTTCAAAAATCGAAAATATTCCACTGACTTAAGTAATATTTTAAAGAATTAAATAGAATTCATTAGAAGTGAAAAGAATTCAGGGCGAATTCAAAAGATTTTAGGTGAATTGAAGAAAACAACAAAGAATTAAATAAAATTCGAGTGAATTTAGAAAAATGAGCAGAATTCAATCAAATTAATAAAATTTCAATGTCAAATTTAAAAAAATCAAATAAATTGAAAAAAATTCCAAAATATGGAGAAAAAATGCATTAAATTCAATAAGTTAGAAATGAGTTCTGAAATATTCAAGACAATTCAAAAGAATTTGATGTGATTTCTGACGATTCAAGGTTAATTAAAAAAAATCCATCGAGTTCAGTAAATTTAGAAAAATTCAAGTGAATACAAAACATGCAGGGTAAGTTAAAAGAACTTCATCAGAATTCAAATAAATTCAACATATGTCAAAAGACTTCATGATAAATTAATAATAATTCAGACATCATTCCAAATTAATTCAAAAAAATCCAAAATATTCCACAAATTTCAATATATTTAAATTTAATTTATAAGAATTCAAGAGAATTTTAGAGGATTTATCAATATGCATTAGAATTCAAGATGAGTTTGAAATATTCAAGGACGAATTACGAAATAAATAAAAAGCCATATTTAAATCAATTTAAATAAGTAGAATTGACTAAACTTCGTGGGATTTCATGTGAATTCAAAATAATTCAGCAGAGATTGAAAAATAAAAAAATAATTTTCTTTTAAAGAATTCATGATACATTAATAAGAACTCATGATAAATTTTGATTTTAATAAAAGGTGAGTTTAAGACTTCAGGAGAAATTTTAAATAATTAAAAAAATATCTATTGACTTAAATAGAATTTATTGAAATTAGAAGAAACTGAAGAGACTTACAAATAATTTTAAAAAATCAGGATAAATTAATAACAATCCAGGGTGAATAAAAATAAAGATAAATTAGAAATAATTTAAGTTTATACAAACTTGTTTACTCTAAAAATATTCAATTAAATTTATACACCCTCGGGTTCTCTATTTTAATTTATTGAAGTAAGTGAGTAAAGCCATCTTTTTATCGTAAAAAATAGCTAATAGTGATTTTACCTTAAAAAAGTGAGAATGGGAATCAGAATATTTAAAAATTGTGCGTTTTTAATTGAATATATACAGATACATAAAAATAAGTTCTTTTCTCAAGGGAGCCTCATGACATTGACCAAGTTTATTTTTATACTCTAACTTTAAATCTTAGGACGTCACGAGTAATGTTTGAATGCAATTTCGACACGCGTTTCGTACTTGAATGATAATTTATAAATATGATAAAATTTTTATTTCGTATTCTGTTAAATATAATAGTTTATTAAGAAATTTAACTCATTTTTATAACTTTAATTTCCTCACCTTCTTTCCTTTTTCGGCATCTCCAGCGGGTACTCCCATTGTGTTAGTATGTTCTACAATAAAAGAAATAAGAAATTAATAGTTTTTTATTAAAATCTACTCAGTAGATATGCTCTTATTGCAAGAATTCTTCTGCCGGAGTGCATTTTTTTCTCGTTGTTAGATTTAAAACATGTTATTACAGTGCAGAATATTTCTTTTTAAATCGCATATAAAAATTTTTCCTTAGAAAAATGATTGTAAAAGATAGTGATGTATAATAATAAAACTATTTTTAACATTTAAAACCCCCTAATATATATTGACATATGTCAGAATAGCCCGGTAGCAGACCTCACAGTTCAAAATATTCTCAAAAGCAATAGGATGATTTATCACGAAGATAGGGAAAAAAATTCTTTGAATTAAAATTATTATAGGTACAATATTACATTCAATATGAAATGAATTTGTAAAAAAATAGTTCACTTTTCTACCAAATTAAAAAAAAATTTTCAACTAAATAGTTAATTTTACAACTGAAAAGATGAATTTTTAACCAAGAAGACTAACTTTCTATTTAAAAAAAAATCGAATTTTCTACTAATTGCTTGAATTTTCAACCAAAAAAGATCAGTGTTCACTTAAAAATGTAAAAGTTAAAATTTTCAGTTGAAAAGATTTTTTTTCAACAATCAGTTGAATTTTCCACTAAAAAAGATCAATATTCAACTAAAAGTTGAATAGTTAAGTTTTCAGTTAAGAGAAAATTAGTTTCGAAACAATAAGAACAAATTTCCAACAAAATTTTTTAACAAAGTGGTTTAACATCGAATCAAGCAGTTGAATTTTCAAAAAGAAAAGATATTTTTCGACCAAGAGAAATTAATTTTCAACCGAACAGTTGAACTTAAAAAAAAATGTTTTCAAGCGAACCGTTGCTTTTACAACCAATTAATTAAATTTTTCACCGAAAGCGATGAATATTCAACAAAGTAGTGGAATTTTCAACCTTAAATGATGAATTTTCAACCAAAAACTGTCGCATTTTCAACCATTTAATTGAATTTTTAACAAAGTAATTAAATTTTCAACTAATAAATGGAATACGTAAGTTTTCAGTCAAAAAGACTACTTTTCGACCATAGAAAAACTAATTCTAAAAAAAAAATAGTTAACTTTTCAAATAAAAACCAGTTGAGTTAAATTTAAAAAAAAACAGAATAATTTTTAATAAAATATTTTAATTTTAAACGATGTAATTGATTTTTCAACAGTTTTTGCTTGAACTAAAAACTGTTACCTTTCCAACCAAATAATTGAATTTCTAACACAAAAGACTAATTTTCTATCCAAAATTGAATTTTCGACTAAAAGAGATGACTTTACAACAAAATAGTAGTCTTCGAAATTAAAAAGAATGACCGTAAGAAAAAGTTTATTTCCTGATTGAGTTTTAATCTTTTAGTTTACGTTTAAGCGAAAAAAAACTAGAAAAAGGTAAAGTTTCTTAAAAACAGGAGAAAAAAGAAAAAAATCTTTTTAAAAAAGGGCAAACGGGAAAGAGTATAAAAGCGCATGGCAATATAAATAAAGAGATTGAACATCGACGTTTTAAAATTAGAATCCTCAGAAGATCTGAAGGTGAAAATGCGGAAAAAGAATAGGAAAACTGCTACTCATCAGAACTAAATATTAAATCAGTTTCGAAAATTGTTAATAACATGAAAAACTGTTATTATTGAAAAACACCCTTAACTCAAATATTGTCGAGAATTATTTCACAAGAGTGTCGTTAAATCGGGAAAGTGGACAGTAACAGGATGAACTATAAAATAGACGGCTGAACACGTCACAGAAAAATTCACAAGAATACCGTAAACTCGGATATAAGGGCATTCTCTAAATAATTCTATGACTTTTTGGCGCTAAAATAACTTCGAAAAGCACCGTAACAAGTTAACGGTGTTCTTCCGTAATATTCAAAAGCCAAAAAAACAGTTTTTATTTCAAGGAACACTGTAACCAGATTAATAAAAATTATTAATTTAAAAATAATTATTAAAACTGATTAGTTGTGGAGGCAAACATGGATGGAAAATTAAAAATTTTTCGATTCTAGCCTTTTTCATTTGAATATATATTCTTGTAATGTTTCTATATGTACAATAATTGGTATTTTGAATTATAATAAAGATTTTTTACGCTCTTTTTAAGAAGACATCATTATTAAAATACATTTTTGTTTGCAGAATATTATATGAAATATTTTGTTCATAAGAATATAATATTTTGAAAGGTTACTGAATTAATAAAGTTCTGGTTTTAGCAAATATATTATGAAAATAAATTAATTTCTTTAAATTGTCAGCACTCGTTTGCTTTTTCTATATATATTTTTTAAGAGCTTGAAACATGCTTTTTAATATTTATGTTTTTGCTTTTAAACTGAAACAGATTATAATAATTAACTACCAGCATTCAACATATATTTGTTTCCAAATATTATGAATTACCAAAGTTTGCCAGATAATTGTATATGATCGCTGTGTTTTTTAGCCATGAAGCAATGTAACGAAAAAAGAGAATCTAAAACAAATAATAATTTAAATGTCATTATTTAAGTACAAATACTTTAAACGTTACCAAATCGAATACTATTAATATTATTATTTGTGTTAATATAATAATTAATAAACTAACATAAACAACTAGAGATAATAGTGAATTAATTCATTAGAGATTCAATATAAATTAAACGATAATTAATTGATTAGTTTTTTACTCCATGTACACCGTTTTCGGGATTTTTAATTTATCTAAAAAAATCCCCCTACCACAAGAGATTCTTGAAAATTAAACCCTTTAAGCTCACTTCCCTTCCTAAATCTCAAATCGGCATAATAAGCCTTCAAGCAATGCCTGAAGTACTTCAATCCTGCAGGTTTTTCGATTTTTGAAACCCTCTAACCGCCTGTAGCTGGATTTTCATTAGAAGCACTTGAATTCGCCTGAACATTTGGTCAGAGAAGTAGAAAACTGCAGAAAACAGGCGGTTACCGGCAGACGAGTTTGAATGCAGTAATTCCATCGCACCGAAAGTCACGACTAAGTGAAAATTACGAGAACTACCACCTAGTTACTGCTTTCGGTGTGTTCATAATTAATAATTAACTTTTTTTAATTGAGTTGACAGTATTCTTCAGAATTATCTGAAGGCATTCTTCCGAATTCTTGCTTCCAAATTCGTGCAGCTAACTCAATCTCCGAATGCTAATTAACATTTCAACAAATATTTTCAGTATTGAAATGTTCGTGGTCAAATTAATCATTGAAAATGAATATCTTTTTAAATTCCTTTAAGTAAATAACCGTTCTAAGCGAAATAAGTTTCAAACAGTTTTCGTCTATTTTCTTAGTTTCACTGATTTGTGGGTTGACGGTGTTCTTTGAAAACAATGCAGAATGGAATTTACAGGCCTTGGATTCACTTCAGAGATCAAATATAATTTCATAAAATATTGCAAGTATTAAACTTATGTATAGTCCGAATTTAAAAGTGTAACTTTCAAAATAAAAAAGCGTTTGATGGAAAATCAACTTTATTTTTTAAACAAAATTTGCAGTTTCTAACTTAATATTCGTAAAGTATTAAAAATAAACTTTAATGTTTATTTAAAATGTTATTCTTTCGGATATGAATGATCATAATTACTATTTATCGTAGGCTTCACAGTTTTTTACCTAATCCCCTTTTTTTCTGATTTTTCCACTTAAATGTGAACTGAGTGAATAGAATCCAATGAAATAATTCAACTTCAAATCTTTGTAACTTGAGAATTCATCCGTTTCTGTAGAAATGTCCTTTTTTTCAAGTAAAAAATGCAACTGTTCATGTATTTTTCTGAAAAATTACCTTTTTTTTTTTATAAAATTAACGTATTAGTTGAGGATTCAAGTATTCTCCTGAAAATTCGTTTTTGTAGGTTAAATACAACTTTTTTCAATTTTAAATGATAATTATTTTTGGTTGAAAGATTAAATTTTAATGTCTTATTATCTTTGGTTCAAAATTTAAATATTTTGTTAAAAATTTGATTTTTGATTTGTTGAAAAATCAACAATTTTTTAGATGAAATATATACTATTTTTTTTTGTTATTATCATTTTCGAAAGTTCATTTTTTTGGTTGAAGATTCTAAATTTATGTACAATTTTTTTTGTGAAAATTAATTTTTTTGTCTACAAACTTAAACATTTTGTTCAAAAATTATATTCCTGAATTAAAAATTGAACTATATGGCACAAAACTAAACTTTTTGTACAAAAATAATTTTTGTATTGAAAATTAATTCTCGCGAATGGAAATTTAACTGCTTCACTATTAGTTAAAACTGATCTTTTTTAGGTAAAAAATTGAATCATTTAGTTAAAAAAGTTTAGTAATTAGAAAAAAACCCTAAAAATTAATCAAATAAACTGTAGACGAACATCACATTCATTGTTCAAACTATTTAGTTTGAAATATATTCAATTTGTTTAAAATTCGTATTTTCTGGTGAAAAATTAATCTTCTTGGTTAAAAATTTAACTATACTATTTTTTTGGTTAAAAATAGATCTTTTTAAGTTGAAAAGGTGGAAAATTCCTGTATTTTTTGCAAATTAATTTCTTTGGTTGAACATTGATTTTTTATATTCAAAATTCGTTTTTTATTAAATATTAAATTTAATCTTTTGAACTATTTTGCTTTTGGTTGAAAATTAATTTCTTTATAACTCAACTACTTTTATTTGAAAAATCACATCCACTTTTCGAGGTAAATTCAACTGTGTTTTTTCAAATTCAAATATTTGTTGTTTAAAATATCAACTATTACATTCTTTGCAGAGAATTCACCTCTTTTGGTTTAAACATCAACCATTATATTAAAAATTCGTTGTTTATTGTTGTTTAATTAATCTTTTTAACTGAAAATTGAAATACTACATTTTTTGTTAGAAATTTATCTTTCTTAATTAAAAATTAGTCTTGGTGGTTGAAAATTCATCTTCTTGATTGAAACATGAAATGTTGAAATTCGTTTTTTTTTGTTCGAAACTAATCTGTTCAACTAAACATTTAACTATTTTACTTTAGGCTGAAAATGGATCTTTTTTAGGTTGAAAACTGAACTATTATGGTGAAAATTCGTTTTTCCTTGATTGAAATTCAATTATTTGTTAAAGCTCGATCTTTTTGTATTTTGTTACAAATTCATCTTTTTTGGTAGAAAATTAATCTTCTTGGTTAAACAATAATTGCTTTGGGCGAACACTTCAATTTTTGATCAAAATTCATTTTTTATTCAAAAAATTTAATATTTTAAGCTGAAAACTCATCTTTTTGTTTAAAATGTAACGATTCGGTAAAAATTATTTTCCATATTATATTAATTATTAAATCGATTAAATGATATTTTTTTATTAAGATCTGTTCTTAGTTTCATGATTGTCCGGACAAAAGTGAGAAAGTAATGCCTTTAGCGTTATTTTGAGGAAATATAGGGGAAAAATTGTGTCATTATTCAAAAAGTGTCAGTGTCAAGAGTGTGGTAAGTCCGAGACCTGAATTTATCGATAAATAGGCTGCAAGAGAAAAATTATGATCTCATATGTTCAAAGGTCAAATGCTAAAAACTCAAAAAATTGCATTCTTTACTAACAGGTATCAATATAAAAAAAGTTTAAAGGAAGCATTGCAGAGAACTGGAATTGATAGGGATAATTAAGAATCTGATAACGAATAATGATTCATGTAATTGACACTTATGTCATGCTTGTCACTTGTTTAGTGTTTTATCTATAAGCGAAAAAATTCTCGTTTTGTTGAGTCTGCAGTTACAAGTTCGAACAAAGATTGCACGGAAATGAAATATTGCATAGAAAAATGCAACATTATGCAATTAAGCATGGAATTAACCTATTCAAAAATGCATTGCAATCGAAAGAACTATAATCCTTTTTAAAAAACCAAGTCAGAAAAATTGCAAGCCTTCGAACAGGATTTTTATTTTGTGCAGACATTACAAAATTTAACCATTTTTAAACTCTAAAATATAATTTAAACTTATGAAATCTTTTGTGGCGCGTGTAAGTCACGAGAAACTTTGGCGAATTGCCAGATCAGAATTAACCTTTGCTCTCTATTCCCTTAAACAATTCGCGGTCAAGGTAATAAATTAGTAACCTCAATGAAAGGTTACAATCAGAAGGTTAAACAATTTTCATTGCCGATCAATTACCGTCCAATAAGCGTAAAAACCGAGACAGTGGCACACTAGCGCATGACCAGAAGTTATATAATAATTATGGCTCGTCCCTAGCTTTAATAGAACGTGAAAATCACAAAACGAAAAATTCCTTTCAGGTTCATATTTCAATAAAATTCCACAAGCACAAAAAAAACTAACACGTGCTCGAATTCTAAGTCATGCTGGAGTACAGAAGGAATGTAACTTTGGCGCACACTTACTGAATCATTTTTCGTTCGATTTTTAAAAGATTGTGTAGGTTTTGGATGTTGCAGGGATTTCGTGCAAGTGTTAAGTGATTTTTGGCAGGAAAATAGTTCAGGTAAAAACTTACTTTGCTAAAGTGCAAACGAAATTAGTGAAGATCGTGGACTGACTGCCCTGACTGAGATGCTCCGAAATTCTCGATCGATCTATGAGCTGAGTAGTGACGTAGCCTGCCAAGCTCTCAAGGATTTCAGTGCTGACGCAATAATTACAATTGTGGGGGATTCCAACGAGCACGTGGTCCTCAGATATAATATTATAACATCTTTTTCCTCTGCCTAGTCGCCTTATCTCGTCTTTTTTCTTGTGAATTTTTTTTCAATGATTCCACATTCTTAATTTCTCATTTTTATCAAAAATCTTGGAGAAAAGAAATATTTTTTTTTCCGGTTGACTGATTAGATTCGCGCTTTTTAGGATAGAAACCATGTAGGAACGGTTAAAATTGGAACCAGGACTGCCAACAAGAAATGAGAAAAATGTACTGAAATTTAGTTTCGGGCGGGAAAATTAAATTCTTTTTTTTTTAGTAAACGTTAAAATGAAATAATTATGCTGTAGAGTTTTGTATAAATGATATTAATAGCAATGCAGATCAGTTAAACATTTTATTAGACAAAAGTTACAAAAGTAACGTTCGAAAGTTTCATAATATATTTAATTAAATTTGAAACTCTTAAATTCCTAACATTCCACTGAACGTATTCAGTGTGAGTACAAGCCTAAGGTCAATCAAACTATAACACCTCCGCAAACCTTTAAAAACGAAATTCCCAAATTTCCTTATATCAAAATTTTGGGCTTTTTTGTGCTTCTTTTGGGCTGTATTGCCGTTTTTTCGGCTCCACTACTTTTTATAAAAATTCAAATTTCGAGTAATGGTGCTGGCTTGAATCAAGCCAGCAGCACTTCCACTGTACAAAAAATAAAATAAAAAAAATCAAACATCTTGGAATTTTTTTTTGGCTCTTGAACGCACCAACAACCAATTTCCAAAAACCACCCCTACTAAAAATAAAACTACCCCCTATGTAAAAACTCAAATTCAGAAAAAAACACAGAACACCAGAATTTTGGACTCACTTTGGGCTCCCGGATGCACACAAAAAATCCTAAAACTACCCCCATTTAAAAAAAACTCCTTGCGCACAATAAAATTTGCAAAACACAAAGTGCACCAGATTTTGGTTTTATTTTGGAATGTCGGATTAACCACACAAAACTTCAGAAAAACCACCCCTATGTACAAAAACACCAACCCGCTAGTAAAAACTTAAACCTAGACTTTGGCATTTTTGAAGAGCCCAAAAATTAGAGACTCCATTTGCACTGTAAAATTCGAAAAAAATCAGAGACTTTAGTAACACTGTAATATTCCGAAAAAGATTATTTTTCGAGAAAATAATATTGGATTGTTAACAAGGGTCTGTTTTTTAACAATGAGGGTTGGAGCCCAAAAATCGGACTGGATATTTTTGAGGAGCCCAAAAATCAGACTTTGTCAAAAAATAATCTTTTTGAGAATTTTCCAGTGTCAATGGAGTCTCTGATTTTTTGAGTTTTCAAAAATACCAACACCGATTTTTTTATCTCCAACACTTATGTTAAAAAACAGTCCCTCGTTAACAATCAAACATAATTTTATCCAAAAATAATAAAGCAAGGGCAAGGGTGCAGCTAGATTCCGATCAGATTCAAAATCTAACAACAATTCAAAATTTTGAAAATTGGCAACGTTGGAAAATTTCCATTTGGTAATTCCTTAAGCAGTGAAAAGTGAAAAACAAGTTCAAGTTTGGACATATTCAGCAGACTAATTTTTAATTAAGGTAGTTCACGCGAGATTTAAGTCTTCTTATTAATTTTCTTAAATTTTCGCAATACATACAGGAGATTACTATGCAACGACCTTGCAGTTTTTAATTCAATGTTGAGTCTGTGAAGGTAGATATTATGAACTGAAAACAGTACCTTTTACATGGATCCCATATGGAAAACCAGATAAATTTATGCATTTCGAATTGTAGCATCTATATGGTTCTTTCCATTTAGCTTAAAAACTAGAATTGTATTGAAGAATATAATATAAATATTTTACGAAAATTGCAATTTTTTCTTGAGTTTAGTATAAGAGATATAACTGTCCAAAGAATAACATTTTTATTCATACGAGAAATACAGCGCAAGGAAGTACTGACGAGTTGGCAACACTGGTTGCCTTGGAGTTACAGGCGCTCGTCAAATCCAGATGAATTTGTAACCATTAAGACTAATTTTTAACTAAAAAAGTTTAATTTTGACCAAAAATGGAATAGTTTAATTTTAGTTTAAATATATTATCTAAACAACAAAGAAACTTTGAGCAAAAAAAAAATTCTATGTAATACTTGACTTTTCAACCAAGAAAGATTAATTATCAAGACAAAATTTAATAGATAATATTTTGAACAAAAAATATTTAATATTAAATAAAAAAACAGTGAAATTTAAACCGAAAAGACGAATTTTTAACAAAAAAGGTTATTTTTTCCGCAAAATAGTTCAACATTCGAGCAAGTAGTTAAATTTAAAAAAAATGAATTTTTAAACCAACTAGATAATTCAAACAAATTTTTTTTAACAAAATAGTTAACTTTTCAAGCTTAAAAGTTTATGTCTTTGCATGAAAAGTTAACTATTTTGTTTAAAAAAATTGGTATGAATGTATCTAATTGATTTAAAAATTCATTTTTTCAAATAAAAAACTTTCAACAAACAAGATTTTTTTTAAAACAAAAAGACCAATATTTTGAACAAAATACTTGAATTTTCTTCCAAATAGTTGATTTTCCAACGTATAAAGTGTAAATTTCCAACCAAAATTAATTATTATAATTATTCTTAACCAAAAAAAGATGAAAAAAGAAGCGAATTTTCTAATAAATCACTTTTCAACAAAACAGTTTGAATATTGGAGCCCAAAAAACGAATTTTCTAAAAAGCAGTTCAATTATCAAGCCGTATTCGAATTAAAAAGGTTGAATTTTGAAAATTATAACTAAAAAAATTTTAATGTATCAGTTTTAAACAATTTAAATTTACTAAAATTGAAATTTTGTTTCAGCTTTCAGTGTGAAAAAAGTTATAAGACCAGAATTCTTACAATTAGTAATTCAATTTTCTTAATTTTAAAACGAAGTTCTGGTTGGTTTAAATGTGAATATTCTCAAGTAGAAATCCTTTCATTTTAAATGTTTCCCAATGAAAATTATTTTTTATATTTAACTTTACGAAAATTTAATTTTGAAAGTTTTATAATTAAAAATCTGTCCAATTTAAATGGTGACTCTTTTGTTTTGATTTTAGAAAAATTTATCTTTATTAAATTTAATTTAAAATTATGATTTTTTTATGTAATAACAATTGAAAATTCTGGAAAATTTCTGAAGCTTTGACTGTAAAATATTAAATATAGTTTTAAATTTTATATAGTTAAAGCTTCAAATTAAAAATTATTTAAATTAAAAGTTTTGCAATTAATTATTCAATTTATTACGCTTTCATTAGAAATAATACAATTTCTTATTATTTATTCTTATTAAATAATCCATTTATTAAAATTCTAATCTGAAAATATTCGATTTGTAACGCTCTGAAACACGAATGATACAATTTCACTAATATGAAATATTGCTCTTTTTTCAATATTTTATCTAATCTAAAATCAGAGAAAAATTTAGAAATTAATTTTTTTTTTAAATATTAATTAAGAGTTAATAATTTATATTTGAAAGCGTAAGAAATAAAACAAATTTAGCTACTAAATTCGTTAGATTTCAAACGCTTTCAATTAGAAATGATTAATTATTAATTAATATTTCTAAAAATTGCAAGATCTTAATATTTAAAAATGTATTCAATAATTACTTTAATATTTTACGTTGTCAAATATTTGCGAGTTTTAGAAACATGCAAGAATTATTTAAATATTTGTGAAAGTATTTCACTTATTAATAATGATTATATTTACGATTTAGGTAAAACAAATGTTTAAAAAACGCAATAAAAAAAAGATTCTAGCGGAAAACTGGTTTAGGAATGTGGTCACTAGAGGTCAGGTTATTCCAATTTCCGGCCAAATTTCTTAGTGGTTTTATCATCTATCCATTTATGTAGTTGCAGACATAATGTTCCAACGATATATATAAATAACAAAATTAAACATAACCTCAAAAAAACTTCTGGAAAGACGAAATTGTTTCAAAAGTTAAAAAGTTTCTCTCACAACGGAACGAATAAATTGAATACAAGATATTTGCAAAACGTCATGGTTAATATTACGAAAGGTATTTTAGTTCAATGGTAAGTATTTCCAAATAATATTGTTAATATAGGTGATTTATCAGGAAATGTCCCGATTTTCTATCACTGTTCTGATATACTGATGTTTTGTGCTATGTTCATCAATTTCTTTAAAAAATTGTCAGTTATGAAAAGTATTTAATACAATTACATATTGGGTATATTATACTAAATGATTTAAAAAAATGTTAACCTTAAAAAAGTTATTTGAATAATTTATAAGCTTTGGGAACGAATTTTATTTTTTTAATTTAAGAATTTTATTAAAAACGAAAGTCAATATTTTTTGTTGACAATTGATCGGTTTTCTTGAATATTCATCTTTTTTTTGTAGAAAATTAAATCTTTGTTGTTGAAAATTCATCTTTTTCGTAGAAAATTCAGTTTGGTTCAAAACTCATTTTTTTAAATGCAAGATTCATCTTTATAGTTGAAAAATAATTTCTGTTGGTTAAAAATGTAAGTATTTTGTTGCAAATTCAATTTTTGTGGTAGAATATTAATCTTCTTTGTAAAAAATTAATCCTTTTGGTTAAAAATAGAACTATTTTTTATTTGAAAATTGGTATTTTTTTTATTGAAATTATCTTGTTTTATCTAAAAAAATTCAACTACTTAGCTGAAAGTGGTACTACTTTGTTAGAAATTCATTCTTTTTGTTGATGATTCATAATTCTAAACCAAAGAACCTTTATTTTGAAAATTCATTCATCATAAAGATTCATTTTTTCAATGGAAAATATAACTGTTCCATTTTTAACACAAAATTAATTTCTTTTTTAGAAAATTCACTAAATTTGTTGAAAATTCTACTTTTTTAGTAGAAAATTAATTTTTATGCTTGAAAATTATCTGTTTGGTCTTGAATTAAATTTTTTTATTCAAAATTTATATTTTTTACTGATGAGTCTGAAGATTAATTTTTTAAAATCTGTAATTATTTTCTTGGAAATTCAATTTTTGTGCTAGAATATTAATCTTCTTGATGAACAATTCACCTTTTTTTTAATTTAACTATTTTTTACGTGAATATTTGTCTTTTTTTATTCAAAATTAATCTTCTTGGTTGAAAATTCATAATTTTGGTAATAATAATAATTATTGTAAAGTAATTACACTTTTCGTTGAAAATTCAACTACTTATATCTGAAAGTGGCATTACTTTGTTAAAAAGTTGTTCTTTTTGTTGATGATTCATTATTCTAATTCGAAAAACCTTTCTTTTGGTTGAAAATTAATTTTTCACCTAAAAATGTAACTATTCTATTTTTGGTTAAATCTTTTTTAGCTGAAAATTCTTGTATTTGGTTAAAAATTAATATTTTTAACTGAAAATATAACGGTTCCATTTTTTGGCAGAAGCTTGATTCTTTTTGTTAAAAATTACATTTTTTTTAATTCGACTTTTTTTATAGAAAATTCATGTTTATGGTTGAAAATTTATCTTTTTTATTGAAAATTTACCTTTTTAATCTTAAATTCAACTATTTGCTTCAAAATTCATAGTTTTTAATGAAGATTTATCTGAATGATTGAACATACATTTTTTGGTTTAAAATTTAACTTTTTGGTTACAAATTCTTTTTAGATTAATAATTCATTATTCTAATTTAAGAAACTTTTTTGTTTGTGACAAATGGACTTTTTACCTAAAAATCTTACCGTTTTATTTTTTGTTAAGAATTTATCTTTTTTAGTTGAAAATTCGACTTTGTGGTTGAAAATTGATCTTTTTGGTCGAAAATTCAACTATTTGATGCAAAATTAATTTTTTTTTAAATTGAAGATTCATCATTATAGTTGAAAAGTACTCTTTTGTGGTAGAAAATCCACCCTCCTGGTGAAATTCTTTTTTGTTGACAATTCATTTCTTTGGTGGAAATTTTAACTTTTTGTTAAAAGTCCTTTTTTTTATGGTTAAAATTTTACTTTGTAAATATAACAATTCCACTTTAAAAATTCTTTTGTTTTAGTTGAAAATTAATTATTTTTTTTGCTTAAAAGTTGAATTATTTTGTTCGGAATTTAATTATTTTGAAAACATTCATGTTTTTGGTAGAAAGTTAATATTGTTGGTTGAAAATTGGTCTTTCTGGTTGAACATTGAGTTCTTTTATTGAAAATGTAACCTGCAAGGAAAATTGATAATGATCAGGGAAAATGAAAAATCGTCAAGGAAAAAGTCAGGGAAAGTTAGAAATTTCAAAATTGATATTTTGTAGCATACCTTTTTCTTAAAAACGTGCGCAAGTTAAATTGTATTAAGGGTGACATAAATTAGTGATTGAAGAGGGTGATAAGTAGGATAATGTCCAGATTTTCCGATGAACTCTTCTAGTAAGCGTGATTAAAAATAGACAAAATAATTACAAAAGTAATCACTATAATTATGCAAAGATTACAAAAGGTCTTAAGATCCATTTGATTTACAAAATAACTTTATCTATAATCTATTTATCTCTGAATTAACAACATTTCATTAATTTTATTCCACATATTCCAAATCATCCGGAATGTGAAATTGTTTGTTAAGGAACTCTTCCGAGATGTCGAATTTTTTTTTACACCAACTCTGAATTGCGAAGATATTATCCGTCCAGATGTTTGCAGCGTCTTTGTACAACTAAAAAAATTTGTCATATTAAACATTTTCCGGTTCATAAAAAGCTGCTGCTAAACCTACGCCAAGTTTTAAATTTGAATTGTTCAACCTTCTACATTTTTTAATTAATATCCTTCTTAGTCAAATAATTTTAAATTTTAAATTTAAATTTAATTTTCTAGAATAATATATTTTTTGGTTGTAAATATCAAATTTTCTTTTACTAGAAACATAAATAAGGTGCAATTAACGTAATTATAATTGTAATAATATGTAACGAGTTATACCTAATATTTCTGTAATTTTTGTTAGGATTCTTTATAAACATATCTTTACTTATTAATTTGTGTATTCTAATTGGCAAATAATTCATAAATATAATTTATAATGTTTTTGATATTAGCGATTAATTAGTTATTGAAGATTAAATACGAAAAACTATTTTTTATCTGTTATCATAACAGTTTTGTAATATTTGCATTATTTATAACATAGGTAATGTAAAAATATTTAATCAATAACACCAAAGAAATGAATACCTTTTATCTCAATTTTTTGTTAAAAATCTTTAAACATCTACATTTCGTTAAAAAAATTTCAAAACTCTACAATTTTTAAATTATTTCTGAATCTTTTTAAAACCGAATTAAAATTTAAAACACTCAAAATCGTAGTTTACAATTTAAAAATCAGAGACTTTCTTCTTTACATAAATTGTTCAACATTAAACAATTTCCAATTAAAAGCCTTAATAATTGAAAACAATTTTAAATTCGAAACATTTAAAGAATAATTACAGTAAAACTTTATAATTTAGAGAATTTTTAAAAATTAAAAATACAGAATAGTTTTAATTTGAATCGCTGAAGCTTGTATGTTTTTAATTTTAAATTTATAGTAGTAAAAGTATTTTTTAGGGTCTCGAAATGAAGTGGTCAATTTAGGTGCCTTCCGATTTCTAATTATATAATTTTGAATATTTTTCGTTCGGAAATTTAAACGCATTATGCCAAAAATGTCAAGCTTTTGGAAACTGCAAATTAAAACGCTTTACAATTTCAAAACATGAATTATCTTCTCAAAATGTTAAGAAAACTTTTAAGTTTAATAGTGTTAAAAGTCTTAAAAACTGGAATTGTCAAGGAATTTTTTTATAGTTAATGAATGTTTTCTACAGCGTACTTAATTTTTTTTTAATTGCAATATAAAATAAAAAACAATGGTTCTTCATTTGTAAAAGTAGCTTTATATTATCATATTTAACTGTTTTGTTGAAATTTCGTTTTTTTTTTTCGTTTTAAATTAATTTTTCACTGAAAATGTAACTATTCTACTTTTCGTTGACAATTTATCGATTTTAGTTACAATTGAAGTATCTGGTTAAAAATTCATTTATTTTGTTGGAAATTCGTTCTTTTTAGTAGAAAATTAATCTTGCAGTTTACTTGCAATTTTTGCTCTCTCTTGAGGGAAAAATCTTTCGTAGTTGAAAATCCGTCTGTTCGATTAGAAACTAAAATATTTTTTGTTTCAAATATCAACTAGTAACATTTTTCATTTAGAAATCATAATTTTTTTTTGAAATTACATAATTTAAAGTTTATAAAACCTATTTTGTTAAAAGTTTTTTTTGTTGAAGATTAATTATTTTTATTGCAAAATGACCTATTTTGTTATGACTTCTTTTTTTCCTTGCCTGAAGATGAATTTTTTTATTGAAAATTTAACTATTCCAGTTGAAATTGCAACTATTATGTTGAATTTTTCTGGAATGATGATTGATTTCTTTTAACTGAAAGTGTAACTATGTATACAAGTTTGATTATTCATCTCTTTAGTTCAAAATTCATTTTTTTTCTTAAACATTAATTTGTTACTTAAAAATTTAACTTCAATTTTTTGTTGAAAAAATATCTTTTTAGTTGAAATTTAGTCTTTTTGGGTGGATATTAATCTTCAAGGAGAAAATTAATTTTGTTTGTTTGTTGAAAATTCCATTATTCTAGTGAAAGATTGATCATTTTAGTTGACAACTAGTCTTATTGGTTTAAAATTCATCTATTATAGTTAAATATTCATCATTTTAGTTCAAAATAAAACTACTTGGTTGAAAGTTAAACTCTCTAGCTAAAAATTGACCGTTTTAGTTTAAAAAAAGACTATTCCAGACGAAGATTCATAATTTTAATTTTAAAGTAAACTTTTTGGTTTAAAATCAAACTATTCCAGTTAAATATTCATACTTTTAGTTAAAAATTAAACTATTTTGTTAAAAATTTATAATTTTAAATTAAAATATCTATTCTAGTTGAAGATTCATCATTCTAGTTGAAAATTCATCATTTCGATTGAAATTTTTGTTTATAATTATTTTTTTAAGTGGAAATTGAATCACTCCATTTTTTGCTGAAAATTGATACTTTTTAGTTAAAAATTAATGTATTTTGTTGAAAGATCGTCTTTTATTAGTAGAAAATTAATCTTCTAGTTGGAAAATATCGTCTTTTTGGTTAAAAATGCAGGTATTTTAGTTAAATATTAATGATTTTAGTTGAGAATAAAGCTACTAGGTTAAAAATAAAAGTCTTGTTGAAAATTAAAACAATTTTAGTTTCAAATATCTATTTTAATCATTTCAGTCGAAAATTTATCATTTTGGTTGACTTTTTATGGTGAAAAATTAATTTTCTTAACTGAAAATTTAATAATTCCATTTTAGCTGAAAACTGATATTTTTTAGTTTAAAATTCAACTATTTGGTTAAAAATTCGAGTATTTTTTGAAAAATCGTCCTTTCTCGGTAAAAAATTAATCTTCTTGATTGAAGATCCATTTCAGTTGAAAAAATTTTTTTTGTTGAAAATTAATTTTTTAACTGAAAATTTAACTATTCCATTTTTGGTTGAAAATTGACTTTTTCATTTAAAAATTTTAATATTTGGTTGAAAATTGATCTTTTTTAGTTCAAAAGTCAAGAATTTCGTTGAAAGTTTTATTATTTTGTTGAAAAATCGTCTTCTTTGGAAGAAAATTAATCTTTTCAGTTCAAAATTCTACTATTTCGTACAAATCTTATTTATCTTGTAGAAAATGCACAATTTTTACTTGAAAAGTCAGGAATTTGAATAAAATTTAATATAGTACCCACATTAGTTTTACCTTAATATACACTGATTTTTAAGCATAAGGAAATAAAATAAGAAATTGTTCGAATTGTTATTAAAATTCATGGACTTTAGAGAAAAATTTAATAAATGATTAATTATGTTTTTAGTATTATTTAATTATTAATTAATCGATGATGCTAATTTATTCAAGAATATTTTGAAATACAATTTTTCAAAGATTTTAAACGGTATACATATTTCGAGTTGATTGTTTAAAAAAAATGCGAAATATTTTAATGGCTCGCGTAGGTATAATTTTATGAAGTCGCTTCATTTAAGCGTTGTCAGGGTGGCAATTTGACCGGGAAACCGGGAATTTTACTGACCGGGAAAAACCGGGAAATGACCCGGAATGTAATAAAAACTCTGAAAATTACTTCTGACCGCAGTAAAATTCAAGCTTTCATTATTTAAATAATTTTGGTCAATTAAGAAAAGTGATTTCCCTTTTACCTACGGATTCATTTACATAATTCAGGATTGAACTACTTTGAAATCTAACTAATTTGCGGAAAATACGTTTTTTTTGTGTTTCAATTCTTATTTTTGTCTATAATGAACCAAAAAGTAGGGTTGTTTGGAAGCCTGTTTTTTTTTAGTTGTGAATCCTTTTCATCCTTTTTGTATCGTAACAAATTTTGTTATAAGAAGCTAGATTTCTGTTCCATTTTAAATAAAAAATGTATCCTTTTTTTAATGAAATTTTAAATACTTGGCTGAAAATTGACATTTTTAAATTAAAAATTCAATTATTTCTTTGAAAATGTATGTACTTTGTGAAAAATGCATGTTATTTATATAAATCTAATCTTTATGGTTATAAATTCCTCTTTTTCATAAAATTTTCAACAATCCCAGTTAAAGATTAATGATTTTAGTTAAAAATTTGTCAGTTTGGTTGAAAATTAATTTCTTTAACTAAATATTTATATGTTCCATTTTTAGTTAAAAAGCCAAATATTTTTTAAATAAAATTATCTTTTTCTTTGAAAATTAATCTTCTTGTCTAAAAATTCTTCTTATCGGATAAAAAATTGAAGTATCCCAGTTAAATATTTATCAATTTAGTTGAAAGCTCATCCTTTAGATTGCAAATAAAATTACCTGGTTAAAAGTTAAACTCTTCACTGTTCTTAGTTAAAAATTCATCTTTCTGGTAAAAAATTAAATAATTTCATTTAAATATTTATTATCTTAGTTGAAATTTTATCTTTCTGGTTTCGAAATTCAACTATTATAGTCAAAGATTTAGGTTTTCTTTTTTTTTAATGTAATCTTTTTAAACTTAAAATTTAACTTATTCCACTAGAATATTGAAAATTATCTTTTGCTTTGAAAGTTCATTTTCTTGCCTAAAATCTATTATTGTCGGTTAAAAATTCAAGGGTTTCAGTTAAAAATTATTATTCAATTCTTTGAAGATTCATAATTTTAATTAAAAATTCATTTCTTGGATTTTTAAAATTAGCTATTTGATTGGAAAATTGTTTTTTCTGTGGATGAAAAAGAATTTTTTCCGAAAATTTAAGTATATCTTTGAAAATTTGCTTTCTTTTTAGTTGACTTTTTTTCAACTGAAAATGTAACTATTATTCCAGTTAAATATTTCATAATATTAATTATAAGCTAATATTTTTGGTTAAATATTCATTTTATGATTCAAAATTCAATTATTCAATTTTTGGTCTTTTTTGGTAGAAATTAATTCTTCTCGATTGAAAATTCATATTTTTGGTCCGAAGTTCAATTATTTCATTTATATATTTATAATCTTGTTTGAATTCTTAGCTAAAAACTCATCTGTTTGGTTAAACATTAATTTAATTAATTTAATTATTTAAGTTTTGGTTGACAATTTATCTTTTTTTTTGTAAAAATTAATTTTTGTTATTTTAAAAATTCAACTATTTCAGATGAAGATTCATTGTTTTTGTTGAAAACTCATGTTTCTTGTTTAAACTTCAACTATTCCAGTTGAAGATTCATCATTTTGATTGACAATTCATGAATTGGGTTAAACATTAATTTTATTAACTAAAAATGTAACTATTTAATTTTCGGTTGAAAAGTATTTTTTTTTTTAGTTAAAAATTCAAGTATTTCGTTAAAAAACCTATTTTTTTGTGTTGAAAATTGGTATTTTTTGGTAGAAAATTAATCTTGTTTAAAAATTAATCTTTGTGATTGAAAATTCAAGTACTTCAGGCAAATTTGATCATTTTAGTTGGTAATTTATTTTTTTTTGCTTAAAATTAAACTATTCTAATTAAAAGTTCAAATTTTACATTTTTGTTGAAAATTGATATTTTTTAGTGTAAAATGTAAGTATTTGTTTCCACCGAATCGCCACCGTGGTAGGTTCAGCTAGTCTTTTTACGAAATACGATTGAAATATTTATTTTAAGTAATCATATTTACCTCTGATGTATCAGCTAATTTAGCAATCTCATCTGGATTTATGTCCCTAAATTTTCCAACCTGGCTATGAAGTTCAGTCTCTCTTCTTTTGAATTCTTCGATTTCCTTCAGTATTGTCTGTTTCTCCTCGCTTTCCTCTTTCCCCGCCTAGAATTCAATCAACGAGTTATTGATTGAAAAAATTACGTTTAGTTACTAGTTTAAAAAATAATAATGACAATATTCTGAATAGAAACAATGATACCAACAGAGAAATATTCTAGCTAATAAAAAATTTGCCTTTTCTTTTTCACATTCTTCTTTAAGTTTACTGATCTTAAATTCTGCTTCCACGATCCTTTTACTCGCTTCTGAAATCCGGTTTTCCAAGGAGGTGATCTTTTCTCTATATTATAAACAAACCAACAACAATTTATACAAATTTATCCCACAAGAAAAGAAAAATAATTCATAGAAAATTAATTACCCGGGAAAGGCCCAAAAGTAAATCGAGGTCCCAATTTTGTCAGTACGAACGAGTCCATCGTCGACTAAATTTTGTAAAACGTCTTTCACCGATTGAACAACAATTCCTTTTTCCTTGGGAGCAATTTTCTCCAATTCTTTCAAAGTGAAAAATTCCCTTTTTTCGTAGAATAATTGAAGCATTCTTGCTCGCTTCTCATCCAACGATACTCCCTTGCGCTTCGACATTTCGATCTTAAATAAAAAGAAAAAAAGAAATGATTGTTTTAGGAGAAGTGCTATTCTTATCCAGATTCTTTCGTTTATTTTCAGTGATGAAGCTATGAAACAATTGATCTTGGATCTAGACGAGAAACAGACTTTAGGCCAAAAATTTATTATTCAAGACTTGGACGAGAGACACTTATTCATTTCTGCCGAAATTCTGGAAGCTTTGAGAGGAAAAATTGAAGATCTCGGTGGCGAAATTTCAGTTCCAACCGGAGAGAAGACTAACTAAATTTTTCATTCAAAAGGATTAAAAATATTCTGTAAAAATGGCAAATCGAGAATCGGGTCGGATCAAGGATGCGTATCAGAAAAGAGTTCTTGATGATGCCTCTCGAAGGCGAAGGCAGAAAAAAGCTCTCGAGGCTTTAGAGCAGGACAATTTCCACGAGGATCCTCATGCTGATCTTGGTAAATCATTAATAACTCTCTTTACAAAGTCAGAGGATTTTCATTTCCTGAAATTTGCAGCCCCTGACCACAAAATCTTACTAAGATTTTGGGAACTAAGAGAGAAAACATTATACATACAAATTCTGTTTATTAAGTAACTTTGTTGGCTTGACATTTCAACATTTTGGTGGAAAACTTTTGGTTTGAAAATAAATTTTTTGAAATATACCATTTTTTGTTGAAAATTGACCTTTTTTAGTCGAAAGTTCAAGTATTTGGTTGAAAATTCAATTATTCTGGTAGAAAATCAAAATATTTAATTAATAATTAATTTTGTTTTTAAAAATACAACTTTTTTGTAAAAATTTATTTCTTCTGGTTTTTCTTAGGTTCAAAATTCATTTTAGTTGTAGCAAAATATATTGTTTTAGCATTAAAATTCAACACTTTTGATGGAAAATAACTTTTTGATTAAATATCCATATTTTCTTGTCAAAAAACTCTTTTTTGCAGAAAATTTCTATTTTTGTCTTACAAATTCCACATTTTTGATGATTTTCTTTCTATATTGTCAAAAAATTCTTTGTTGGTTGAAAATTCAACTATTTTATTTTTAATTCTTCGGAGGGAGATCAGTTAAGAATGAATAAGTTTAATTAAAAATTTAATTGTTATATTTTTGGTTCATAAATGGATTTTTTTAAGTTGAGAACTCAACTATTTGGTACAAAGTTCAAGCAGCTGGTTGAAAATTCCATTATTCTGGTGGAAAATACAAATATTTGATTAATAATTAATTTTGTTTTTAAAAATACAACTTCGTTGTAAAAATTTAATTTCTTTTGGTTTTTCTTAGATTCAAAATTCATTTTTGTTGTTGTAGAAAAACATTTTGTTTTGGCATTAAAACTTAACACTTTCGATGGGAAATAACTTTTTAGTTAAATATGCATATTTTCTTGTTAAAAACCTCTTTTTTTACAGAAAATTTCTTTTTTTTTTTCTTAAAAACTCCACATTTTTTATGATTTTCTTTCTATATTTTTACAAAATTTTTTGTTGGTTGAAAATTCAACTGTTTTATTTAAAATTCTTTTTTGGGAAGGGGGAGTTAAGAATGAATATTTTTAATTGAAAATTTAATTATTAGATTTTTGGTTTATAAATGGATTTTTTAAAGTTGAGAACTCAACTATTTTGTACAAAGTTCAAATAGCTGGTTGAAAATTTCATTAATCTGGTAGAAAATTCAACTTTTTAATTAAAAATTAATCTAATGTGTTCAAAATTCAACTATTTGGATAAAAATTTATTCATTTTGTTGAAAATTCTGTTTGTTAGTTAAAAATTAATTCTGTAAACTAAAAATTTGTTTATCTTGTTTAAAATTGGTATTTTTTAGGTTCAAAATTCAATTTTTTTGTAGAAAAATATTTTGTTTTATAATTAAAATTCAAGGATTTTGATGGAAATGCAATTTTTTTGTAATATTCACATGTTTTTGTTAAAATCCTATTTTTTTTGCAGAAAATGCATTTTCTAAATTGAAAATTTCACATTTTTAATGATTTACTTTCTGTATTGACTGAAAATTCTTTCTTGGTTGAAAATTCAACTATTTTATTAAAATTCTTTTTTTGGGGGATTTAAGAATGAATATTTTTAATTAAAAATTTAATTATTACATATTTGGTATTATTATTTTTGGTACAAAGTTCATGTATTTTTTTGAAAATTCGTCTTTTTGGCTTAAAACTTTAACTGTTTAGTAGGAAACTTTTGTCTTGAAAATTAAATTTTAACTGAAAATTTCACAATTCCACTTTTGGTAAATATTTATTTTTAATTAAAAGTTCAAGTATTTTAATTAAAAGTGAAGTCTTTGGATGAATATACAACTATTATGGGTGAAATTAAACTACTTGGATAAAAAATGCATTCTGTTAAAAATTCGTCTTTTTAGATAGAAAATTAATTGTTTTCGTTGAAAATTCAACATTTGGTTAAAAACACATTTTTTGTGGTTGAAGATTCAATATTTTGCTTAAAAATTAGTTTCTTTGATTTAAAATTCAAATATTTTGTTGGGCATTTTTTTGTAGTTAAAAAATCATTTTTAAGGTTAAAATTAATTTTTTAAATTGAAAATGTAACTATTCCATTTTTGCTTAGAAATTTTTTTTTATCTTGAAAATTCAACATTTTGGATAATTTTTCTTTTCTTTATTGATTGAAAATTCTCTCATGATTGAAAATTCAACTATTTGAAAGCGTAAGTATTTAATTAAAAATTCGTTTTCTTTGTTTAAAATTATATTTTAAATTTCAAAATGTTTTTAGTAAGTTGAAATTAAATGTATTTTTTTTCGTTTTTTTGGTTGAAAAATATTTTTGTTTAACTGAAAATTTAGTTATTCTATTTTTATTGAAATTTGATCTTTTTGAGTTGAAAAGTTAACAGTTCATGTATTTTGTTAAAAATTCCTCTCTATTAGTAGAAGATTAACCTTCTTGGTTGCAAATAATTTTAAAAAAATTTAAAATAATTTTTTAAACATAAAATTGATATTTTTTTAGATTAAAATTTAATTATTCTATTTTTATTTTAAAATTGAAGTTTTTAATTTCATAACTTCAATACTTCGTTGAAAGTTCATGTATTTTTTTGAAATTTCGTCTTTTTGTAGAAAATGAATCTTTTTTGTTGAAAATACATCTCTTAGGTTGAAAGTTTAACTATTTTTTTTTTCAATCAGTTTTTTAACTAGTTGATGTATTTTGTTGAAAATCTGTGCTTCTTGATAGAAAATCAATCTTCTTGGTTGAAAACTTAACTGTTTGATTAAACATTCATCTTTAAAATTCTGTACGGCTTTTATCAAGTCTTTAAAATAAATTTAATAAGTTTATTTTCATATGCAAATGAAAAACTGATAACAGTCAGGACAAATAAAAAATTCGTCAGAAAATTTTTTGGAAATTCGATATTTGTAATAATTCTGAATTTTATAATCTAATAAAATTGCCAATTATTTTCAGTGATGAGCAAAAAAGCACCCAAATTTCAAGAAACCCTGGAAAGTAGAAATGTAAGTCGGAAAAAGAAAACTCGATCTGCTGATTATTATAAGCAAAGGTTCCGTAAAACCTTTACTCAATTAGTAGAAGAAGATTTAAACTATAATCCGACACCGCCGAATTATTCTTCAGCTCAAGCTGCACCTTCCAAGTTTCCCGAGAGACATTTTTGTGCTGTTTGTGGATTTCCTAGTAGTTATACCTGCATTCCTTGTGGAGCGAGATATTGCAGCACAAAATGTCTAGGAACACATCTTGATACAAGATGTCTGAAATGGACGGCTTAATTTTGTACCCAATGTGAGAAATATTTTGTATTTTATTTTAAGACGATTTATGATAAGCGTTGTGTTAAACAATTCGAACTGATTTCATACTGTAAATATTTTCCTTATGAATTGTAAAACCTAGTGGAAATTGCTAATTTTTTAAATAAAAAATAAAATCGATGAAGATTTGGAATTTTATATATTTTTTCATAATCCTTCAGTGCGATCTAAATTATTGTAAACTATAACCAGGGTGGCTGACGGATAGAGAATTCCCGAAATTGAGGAAATATTAAATTGTTGAGAAAAAAATGCTAGTCATGGAATTTCTACAAGAAGCACTTTAAGTAACTATAATGGATAATCAGGACTGCTACAAGTAAATTTTAGTAAATTTATTTTGAAATATTTAAGGTTATTTTAAAAGATTCCAAGAAATTTATAAAAAAATTAATGAATTTAAGAGTATTCTGAAGGATTTTAAAGATTACGGGGTATTTTTAAAATTTCCAATTTTCAAAAGTTAAAAAATCTCAGTATTTCAATAGATTTTTAAGTATTTAAAATATTTTAGGATATTTTTAAATATACCAAGGAAATTTTTATCGATTACAGTAACTTGAAGGTATTCCAAAGGATTTAAAGAATGTAGGGTATTTTTAAAAATTCAAATTTTACGAAGTTTTCAAAAGTTTCAAGGGATTTTAAAGGATTTGAAATATTTCTTAATTATTTTAAAAGATTACAGAAAATTTTTAATAGATTATTTTGATTAATTCAAAAAATGATAAGAGCTTTAAAAAATGACTTTTTTGTTTTCAAGAACATTCTTTTATTAAATGTAAATAATTTAAGAGCGTTCCAAAAGATAAAAAATATTTAAGGGTATTTTTAAAATTTCCAAAGTTTTTAAAAGTCGTAAAGGATTTTGAAGTCTTTAAAGTATTTACAAAGATTCCAAAGAATTTGTAATCAATTACAGTAATTTGAAGGTATTCCAAATTATTTAAAGATTCTAAAGAATTTTTAAATATTCCAATTTATTAAGAGATTTCAAATGTTTCAAGGAATTTCAAAAGATTTTAAAGGATTTGGAATATTTTAGAATTTCAAAATATTCCGAAGAATTTCTAAGAGCTTTAAAAAGTTTCAAGTGATTTCAAAGGATTTTAAATATTTTAGGTCATTTTAAATTGATTTGAATAATTTGAAGGGATGTTAAAGGGTTTAAAGAATTTTTGGGTACTTGCAATGAGATTGAAAAAAGTGCAAGGTATTTTGAAGGATTTAAAATATCTAAGGGTATTTTTAAAACTTTCACGGAATTTGAACTATTTCATTTTTTCATAACCTGATCATTTCTTAAATTAGAAGTTCATTCATTTTAATTTAAATAGTTTAGAAATCCTTAAAATGCTTCAAAATCTTGAAATATTTTTTTTCTAAACATCTTTTAAAATGATTCGAATTTTCCCTGACATTTTTTTTAAAGTCCTGCCAAATTAAAACAAAAATCCTTATAATCTACCATATTAAATTTTTATAATTTTTTAACTCTTTCTAAATCTTTCTAATTCTTTTTAAATATTTAAATACATTAATTTTTCAAAATACAAAACCATTTTCAATTTTCCTAGCAAAATGTTTTTATTCTGCCTTTCAAAATTCTTAAAAACCTTCTTTATTTTTTGTTCGAAATCTACCAAAACCTATATTTGGTTTTAAATTAGGTAGTATAATTTTTTTAAACGTCTAAATCTCTTCAACTTACTCAATTCAATTGATAATTTATTCAATTGTAATTTATGCATTAAAATTTAACATTTTTTCTCACAAATTATTATTTTTTAATTGAACAAATGAAATTGTAATGTTCAAAGTTCATTTTTTTGTTTAGTTTTGAATATTTGATTTCAAATTACTGATTTTAAATGCACAGTCAGAAATTTATGAACCTTAAGTAATTGTTATTTTTCTTTCAATAGTTCAATAGTTTACATTCAATAATTAATTACAATTAATTCAATAGTTTAATTCAATTAATTCAACAATTAATTCAATAGTTTAAAAATGGAATATTTATGGAATATTAATATTATTAGAAAAATTATAATATTTGAAATTCAATAAAAGCCTTCACTTACAAAAACATTATTTTGAAGTTATTTTAAAATTGAAAATATTTTATAAAGTTTTAATCGGGAGTTTACATTTGTTAAATTGCTAAGACTTTCCAATTGAAACAGTTTAATATTTTACGTAAAAATCTCGAAATTCTAAAATTGTGAGCTGATTCCGATTAGTCTTCTAAAAACAATTATTAAAAAACTTTTTAAATCTTAAAGTACAACTCAATTTTAAAAATCATTAATTAACTTATATTCACAGTTGATCAACCAAAAAGTTTTTTTTATCATAAAAACTCTTCGATTTTAAACGCTTCTAATTTTTAATTGTTTAAATATTTAAAACTGAATTTTAAAATTCTGCTAATCAAAGTTCAACAGACTTTTTTTCTAAAATTGGTAAGATTCCCGACCAAAAAATAAATTCAATGTCATTTTCCAGTTTCTCGGTCTAGCGGCCATTATAAAATAAACAGATTTTTTTTCGATATACCGAAATATTAATGTTCAGGAAAAATGAGAAATTAATCAGGGAAAATCAGGAAATTTTAGAAACAAATGTTAAAAACGTGCACATTTTTAAAAATATTTCAAAGACAACTTTCTATAAGTTGTATTTTTAGGTTAAAATCGCTCTTTTTAATTTGTATGGCGGCAAAAAATCAAAATTCGTTTTATACCTGGAGAAAACAAATTTTTTACAATAAAAAACATCTCATAAAACATAAATGTCTTATTCTTGTATTCTTATTATCCTTATTATATGTCTTATATTATTGTTTACTTTCACTAAATGACCTCGAAAATTCATGAACAAAAGTACTTTTATTTGTACGTAACTATTACTTAAATTGCATACGATAATTAACTTCGAATAGTTCGGACAACACTAGCTTAATTGAAATTAAATTTCATTTA
Organism: Druon quercuslanigerum; assembly: GCA_010014905.2. NCBI lineage: Eukaryota > Metazoa > Arthropoda > Insecta > Hymenoptera > Cynipidae > Druon > Druon quercuslanigerum. The sequence continues at coordinate 40,748 of JAAAKG020202042.1, forward strand.
CTGCGCAATACTGTAAATGACTGGAAAGAAAGCGAGTGAAATTTAACTAAGTGCATTTTAATTCGCTTTTAATACAACGAAAGACTTACGAAAGAATTGGAGCTTCCCTCGGCTTTTGATGAAAGTTCACGTAAATCAAGGATTATTATCACTTCAAAATCTCCTTTTTTGGTGTTATTCACTCAATAAAATACGCAAAGATAACAAAGTTTCAGAAAGTTTGCTTCTTATGCCAATCTGACAACCAACCATGTGCATGCACAAACACGCAGATTAATGTATTGGCGTTTAAATGGCGCGAAAGGATGAAACGTTCTTTTTAAATTTTCGATTATTTTCGATTCTTTCCCAGCGCACTCTGCACAGGACAACAAAAAACAAAGATGATCACTTAACGCCTACACACAGGTGTAAATTATAAATGCAGATAAGAATTAGTTAAATTCTAAAATGGAACGTAAATAGAATATGATTTTACTCAAGTCAAAAATATCAGTTTTAACAAGAAATTAGTGATGTTCCTTCGTTTCTGCCAGTTGATCTATCAATTTATGAAGAGTAAGTGATAGTAAAATTTGTGGAAAAGATTTGAACGTATCGTAACTTTAAAATAAGGATTATAGCTAGGTTATGTAATTTTAAATTCCGGTCAAAAATGATAAAAGTGATGGGTTAACAAACTAGCGGACTGTTTTTGAGGTTATCAAAACAATAATATTGTGTTCAACTCGTTTTTTAATGTTGTTTACCAGGTAAGCATTTAACCTAAATATTAATTCTGGTCCAGACGCGCAGTTAATTTTTGCCAATGTCCTTTTGATCGTTAGTATTAAAAGATGAATCATATGATTACGTGACTTTTGAATTACGCACTCGTTGAGAGGTGCTGTCATCTTGAGAATCGAATTTGGCGCGCTTATTCAAATAATTTTTATTTACTTTATTATTACACCACCACTAATGATTTAAATGGAACAAAAATTTATTAATTATATTCACTACTGATTAAATTATTATCATCAATAGTAAATCGTGAGAAATAAAGGTATTAATGGCAATTTTTAATGAATATCTACTCACATCTGAAGCTAGCAAAATATGGCGTAGTAGACGATACAGAAATTCGATAGAATTCGATTTAAAAAAATCAAAATGATCACAAACAGATAGTTTCACTTTACAGTGTCACATGCAGTCACATGCGCACGTGATAAACATTGTTGTTTGTTTTCTGCAATTTTTTGACGTTCTTGATAAGAGTAACAATGTAGGAGCATAGAATTCGCATTTTTTGTAACTTTTTGTCTGTTGCAAAATGTAGGTTTACCTTATTTATTACAGGTTTTTAAGAACGAACACATAAATTTTTAATTGAAAGAAAATGAAGAGTGCGAAAATCGAGGAATGTGTGGCTTTCCAAGACAAATTGCCGGAAGGCACGTCAGTTTTGGAGTCTCAAGTCGCGGGTCACCCTTTTGACACAAAAAAAAATACAATTGGTGAGTGAGATGTTTTACTTTTATTAATTGTGATGTAGTTTTTTCCGACAGCTTAAAATGTTAGGAGCGTGTAGGCCTTTTTCGGGGGTTTTATGTGTTTATTTAAATAATTTTCCAACATTTTTCGACTCGGATCTACAATTTATACAATTAATTTTTAACTATAAAGACTTTTCTTAAAGAAAATAGTCAAATTCGTAACCAAAGTAATGAATTTCAACCTAAAAGATTAATTTTTCTCTAATAATATTAACATTTTACCAACAAAAGATAAATTTTGAACAGAATTCATGAAGTTTTGACCAAATAGTTAAATTTTCAACAATAAAAAAAAGAATCCTTAAATAAAAAAATGTATTATCAACCAAGAAGATTAATTTTCTGTCGAAAAAGGCGAATTTTCAAGTAAAAATTTTTTTGTTTAATTTTTAAATGGAATTTATATTTACACTTTAAAAACTGAATTTTTAACACAATAAACGAATTTTTAAGAAAATAGTTAAGTTCACAACCAAATAAATAAATTTTCAAAAAAGGTTATTTTTTTACAAAAAAAAAATAAATAAATTTCGACCACAAAAGACGAGCTTTTAACAAAATGCATGAATTTTCATCCAAAAAGTTAAATTTTCATCAAAAGAAAATTAATTTTGAACAAAAAGATGAATTTTCAACAAAATGCATGAGATTTCATCCAAATAGTTAAGTTTTTAACAACAAAATATTTTTTAACAAAATAGTTAAATTTCTAACTACAAAAATAAATATTTAAATCAAAATTATTTTTCAATCAAGAAGATTAATTTTCTGCTGAAAAAGGCGAATTTTCAAGTAAAAAAAATTAATTTTTAAATTTTTAAATGGAAGATATATTTACACTTTAAAAACTGAATTTTCAACAACAAAAAAACGAATTTTTAAGAAAATAGTTAAGTTTACAACCAAAGAAATAAATTTCCAAAAAAAAGGTTATTTTTTACCAAAAAGAATAAAGTTCGACCACAAAAGATGAACTTTCAACAAAATGCAAGAATTTTCATCCAAATAGGTAAATTTGCTACAACAGAAAATTAATTTTGAATCAAAAGATGAATTTTTATTCAAATAGTTAAGTTTTTAACAACAAAATATTTTTAACAAAGTGTTAAATTTCTAACTACAAAAATAAATATTTGAATAAAAATTATTTTTCAATCAAGAAGATTAATTTTCTGCTGAAAAAGGCGAATTTTCAAGTAAAAAAAATTAATTTTTAAATTTTTAAATGGAAGATATATTTACACATTAAAAATTGAATTTTTAACAACAAGAAATAAACTTTAACTCTAAAATGTAATAGTTATATTTACACTTGAAAAACTTTATTATTGATCTTAAAAATGAGTTTTAAAGAAAATATTTACATTCACAGCCAAAAAGATGAACATTTTAACCATAAAAACAAATTTTCAAACAAAGAAATTAATTGTCAACCAAAAATAAGAAGTTTTTACCAAGAAGATTACTAATCTACCACAGAAGCCGAAATTTCAACAAAATAAGGGAATTTCCAACTAAAAATTTTTAATCAAACAAATGAATTTTTAAATCAAACGTAAGAAAATATTTTGTAACCAATCCCTTGAATCTAATGAAATTATTTGAAAATTCCTTGGAATCTTTTAAAATGCACTCTAATATTTTAAATCTTTTAAAATCTTTTGGAATTCTTCGCTCCATTCTTAAAATATTTCAAATGCTTTGAAATACCATTACATTACTTAAACCAATTGAATATTATTTGAAGTCTTATAAAATGCTCTAAGCTATTAAAAATCCTTTAAAAGTTAAAAATATTCTGAAATACCGTAAAACTTTTTAAAGGTTTTTAACATTCCTTGAAATCTTTTTTAATCCCTTGCATTTTTTTAAGCCATGTAAAATTTCTTAGAATATTTAAAAATATCCCAAAATATTGCAAATCCTGTAAAATTTCTTGAAATTCATTGAAAAGTTTAGAAATACCGTAAAATCTTCCAAATACTTTGAAATCATTGAAAATTTCTTAGGCTTCTTTAAATTTTCCTTAAATATTTCAATTTCTTTAAAGTCCTATTAAATTAAGTGAAATCAATTAAAAATTCTTTTGAATCTTCTAAAATACACTGATATATTTCAAATTTTTTAAAATTGGTTGAAATCCTTTGCAACTGTTTAAATCTCTTAAAAATTCTTTGGAATTTTCAACAACACCATAAAATCCTTTAAATCCTTTAAAATCCCTTCAAGTTAATAAAATCTATTAATATTTTCGTGAAATATTTTTAAATACTCTAAAATATTTCAAATCTTTTGAAATCCCTCTTGACAGTTCCTTGAAATTCTTAAAAATATTTGAAAATGTTTGAAATCCAAGAAAGTCCCTTAAAATCATTCGAATCCTTGCAAATGCCTTAAATTTATCAAAATTTCTTGAATATACCTTGAAATTTTTTTTAAATCCCTTGAAACTTTTTAAATCTCTTGAAAAATCCTTGAAATTTTCAAAAATATCCTAAAATCTTTCAATTCTTTTGAAATCCCTTGAAAATATTGATATGTATTAAAAATGTCTTGAAATCTTTTAAAACGCCCATGGGTCAATTTATTAAGTAAAAAGAGACTAAAGTGATTTTTTGATTTTAAAAAGTGACTATAGTGACTTTTGAAATATTGTGTTCAAAATCCCTGACTTCTCGGGAATTTTACAACTTTGCAGAAAAAAATTCTCCAAGTTTGATTTCAACAGTTTTTTAAATAATCAGTTGAATTTTTATCGTTTTTAATTGTGATATCATTCAGTTCACAGTCCGTAATTCGAAAATATTTCACTTACCAATTTTCCAATATGGATGTTAATTTTTAAGCGTAAATTTTTCATTTAAACTATTTTAAAATACAGTTTTGACTACTTAAAAAATTAGAAATTAGTGGCGTTTGAAATGGAGAATTTTTGATTAAATAAAACCTTTTTAGTTGATCAGAAGTGAGTATAAATTATAACGGTTTTTGAAATTGAACTATAAATTAAGGATTAACAAGTGAATAATAATTAATTTTACAAGAGGATTCGGAATCAGTTCAAAATTGAAGAATTTCCCGGTTTTAAGGTAGTTGTCGAGCCAAAAGCCAAATTTCTGAAAAAAGTAGTTTTTCTATGATTTTAAGAATCAAAGTATTATAACTGATATAGAGTTTTAGAGAATGTTTTTCCGGAAAAAATATGCCGTCATTTACTAAAATGCTATCATTTTTTAAAAATTGATGATTAGAAAAAATTCAGTTGCAGAAAACTTGGTTAAAATTAATTTTTGTTCTTGTAAATTTTTTCATTTTTCATTTTAAAAAAATTGTTTTTATTTGAAAGGACATCAGTTAAAATATTTTGAATCCTAAAATCATAGAAAAACTATTTTGTCAGATATCAGTCTTTTAGAACAACTACCTTAATGTTAAAAATTATATTGTTTCAGTTGGAATTTTGCAATTATTAGTGTAATTAAACAAATGTAAACGCATGTTTGAAACTTTATAAACTATTTTTAATTTTAAAATAACTTCAAAATAATATATTCATGATTAAAGACTTTTATCAAATTAAAAATATTGTTTTAGCCTAAAATTTGAAATTCTGTAATTAGGGAAAGCAGTAATTGTTGAGTATTTAGATATATTTGAATGTTCTTGTAAAATCAGTAATTATAAATCAAATGTACAAAAATGTATAAATCAAGGCCTGCAAAGATTCTAAATTAATTGAAAATTTGTAATTATTGAAAATAATTTAAACAAAGTGTCGGCGTATGCCAACAAAATCCGGCTATTTGTACCTAAATTTTGGTCCACGTCCTAATTTAAAACAAAATATAGGTTTTTGTAGATTTCGAACAAAAAATTTCGAAGCTTTTTAAGAATTATGAAAGGTTTCAAAAGAACAAAAACATTTTGTTAATATTCCTGGGAAAATTGAAGATGACTTTTTATTTTAAAGAAATAATTTTAAGATAATATTTAAAAAGATTTCCAAAATTGTCCAAAATATTTTCCGTTTACAGGATTAAAAAAAAGAAAGAACTCGAATCATTATAAAAGAAATTAGAAGTTCTGAAAAAATGTCAAAAATAATAAAAAATGTGTATAAATGTAAAACAACATGTAGATGTTTAAAGATTATGAAATAAAGTTTGGAAGCTTTCTAAGGATTTTCAAACTATTTGAAATGCAAAAAAGTTAAATTTTAATTTAAGAAGTGTTCAGTTTATAACAAAAATTTATTCGCACAATTTTTAATATTTCTAGCTTAAAATTGCTTATGACCGTAAAAAAATTTGCGAACCGAGAATTTTTTGTGACTAAAACTGCCAGCCTGGTAAGGAAATTTTCCTTCACTGCGATTCCAACTTATAAATGCTTTCACTTGTAAATACGTGTAGATTGTGAAATAAAAGTTTTAAGCATACTTATTTTACATAAACATTTTCAGGGATGCTGAAAAGTCAGAATGGTCGAGTATTGAAGCCAGTATTAAAACCTTCTATAGGTGAGCGAGAAATCTCCTTTTATGAAAGTTTACAGACAGCATCAGACTCAACATCTTTGGAATTGTTGGGATTCACACCTTCCTATTACGGAACTAAAGAAATGCAATTTTCTGACAAAAGTTAGTTTTTTTTTAAATAAAGAATTATCTCTTAGATTATTCATAGTAAAAAATACGAATAATTTTTTTTCTACTCTTAGCTGTGAAGTTCCTTGAACTGGGAGACATCACAAACGGTATGGCCGAACCTTGCGTCATGGACATTAAAATCGGAAAAAGAACTTGGGATCCTTTAAGTTGTCCAGAGAAGAAAAATTCAGAGCAACAAAAATATTCCGAATCAAAACGTGCTTATGGATTTTGCATACCAGGATTTCAAGTCTATCGCTTAACTGACGGTCAACTGAAAAAGTTTGACAAAGATTATGGTAAAAAGCTGAACGAGAAATCAATCATTGAAGGTAAACTTTTATCTTAATTAATTAATGAATCTCAGGCCTCGGACTCTGGCCGTAAAAGATTTTTTGGAAAAAATGAAAATTTCAGCCCAAAATCCAAAAAAACGTTTTTTTTGTCAGCCTCGCCATTTTTTTTACCTGCTACATATACTGTTGTACTGCAAATATGAAGTCAAAATCTTGAACAATTTTCGACAAAAAGTTAGTAAAAAAAACTCTAAAAATGATCAATTTCAGAATTTCGAAAAACAGAAATTTGTGCACTCAAATTAATATTTTCCAAGAAAATTCAATCTTTTTGGACATGAAATACATTTTTGACAAAAAATTTTGAAAGTACTTGAAATTTTAGATTTTGATCGAAGGTGGTTTGTTTAAATCTTGTCTGTTGATTTGATTTCGACATTTATTATTATAATTTATATTTTTATTTTCTCAGGATTTCATTTTGTTCTTTGAATCATTTTTTAATTATTTTTGTATCCAAAACTCACGAAAATGCGAATTTTGAAAATCTAAATCTTGTTAGGGGAGCATGTTTTGATAATTTTTTTATTAAATCTTTTACGGCACAATAGAGCCCAAATCTAAGCACAATTGTTATTTGTTCGAAAAAACTAATTGACGAGGCTGACATAAAAAACAGGTATTTTTTTTATTTTTGGGTTGAAATTTTCATTTTTCCGAAAAATATTTTACGGCACATGGGAGCACAAATCTATCACAATTTTCATTTTTCCGCAAGTTGAAATTGGCGTTGCCCACTTCCTGGACGTAAAAAAAATTAAATCAAAGAATTAATGGTTTTTGAAATTTCTTAGACATATATTTCCCATGAAATCGCTTGAAATCCTCTTGAATCGCTTTAAATATCTTGAAAGATTTAAAATATATTGAAATCATTAAAGAAACCTTAAAATCTGTTGAGATCCTTTTAAAAATCCTTAAAAACTCGTCAATCTTTTAAAATACCTTATAATTTAATTTTAAATCCTATGAATCCCCCGTAAATATTTTCAAATTCCTAAAAGTCCCTTGCAATTTCCTTTATTCCCTAAATTTCTTTAGAAATCTGTTAAAATACTTTGAAATCTTATAATTATAATTTATATCCAGAAGCCCTTTTTAAAATTCTGTATAATTTTCTGAAATCCTACAAAATTCTTTAAAAACCCTTAAAAAAGCTGACATTCTGTTAAATTCTACGGATTTAAAAAAAATACCCTCAACACATTAAAATCCTCTGAAATCTCTTGAAATTAAAAAACATCCACAAATATTGTGAAATCCCTATAGTAATAAACTTTGGAGCCCATTAAAATATTTGAGATCCAGTGAAATTAACTAAAATTGAATTTAAGAACCCATTAACTTCTGCTGAAATCCTCTGATATCTTACCAAATCATTTAAAATTCCTTAAAAAAATTCTATTCCGACACTGTAAAATTCCCGAAAAAGATAATAAAATAAAATAGAAAAAAAAATTAAAAAAGATAAAATAAAAGATAAAAAGATAAAATAAAATTGAAATAGAAAATTCCCGAAGTCATAAAATTGACAAAATATAAAAATTCCGACTTGGAAAATTCTCGAATATATAAATATAAATATATAAATATAATATAATATTACTGAATTTCAAAATTCCCGAATAATAGTAATTTCAGACAGAAACTTGCCGAACTATA
>JAAAKG020202043.1:0-23440 GCA_010014905.2 Druon quercuslanigerum
TAAGATTTATCAATATTTTAATAATATTGATATAGACCAGTAGACAAACAAAATTAACATCTAAAATTAATAAATAACATGATTTTTTTTCTCATAGCAGCGCTCATAACGCTTCTGTGCTGCCAGATTCAAAATGCTATGAGATATTTTTATGATTTATGTTTGGACGATTAATCCAAAAAAATATATAATAAAAAAATCTGGTTAGGCGGTAACTATTTGTCGTTTTTTGATTCTGTTATTGAAACAAAATTATAACTGAAAATCTGTAAACATCAACGGGTTAAACCCAGGTCCTAGGCCTATGGTATTCCTAGGATCAGACAAGTAGAATTACACAACATGATACAAATTATTGTTCATTTAATTGAATTTAACGGTGCAATCTCGACTTATTGCAATTCTCAGTGGGTAAAATTGTGCACTGTCTTCATGAAAGCACATATAGTCTAATAGTGATAGAGATCTAAGAATCTAGGAATCTTGAAAGCCTGTGGGGTACCGTGACGATTATAGTATGTGTATTATATATATATATATATATTTGTGTGTATGTATGTATGCATATATGTATGAATAGGTTTCTGTGCGAAATAGGCAGCAAGGCAGAGCAACCGCGGCGGTTGGTCGGACGGCCGTCCGTCGACCAGGCCGACGCCACAGCCGGCGGCCGACGCTTCACTCGCTACCATCAAATACTCTACAGGTCTTTTCAAACCATCCCAAAAAAACAGTTTTGTAAAGCCACGAAATTTACACTTTTTAAGGCCAATAAATACAGTGATATTTCAAATTTGGTCTAGCTAACAATTTATATTAAAAGATACATAAAAAACCGATCTGGTTGTCATGAAATTGAGCTGGAGCACACCAGTAATTTCACTACAAACTAGCAACTAGTTTAAGTAGAAATATTACTGATATCTAAACTTTCATCTGAATTCTTTTCAAGTCTAATGAAACTCGTTACCAAACTTTTCAGACACACTCGACTCCCGATATAAGAACGGTTTCGGATATGGTTTGCAGTGGCCTTCAGCATAAATCAGAGGAATTCAAACTTTAATCCGATGACTTAAATTCTAGGAAAAGTGTAAAGTGAGAGGGCTTAATTCGAAACTTAAGTGTATTTGATAAATATCGAATGTTCTTCACGAGAATCCAAGTTTTATTTTCCGGTAAGCAGAAGACTGACATTCATCGCTTAGATCGATATAAAGACAAACACTTCTTAAATATAATAATGAGTGCTTTTAGCCTAATGAATTAATCACGAGTTTTCAAATAAACATATTTATACACTCTTAAAGCAATCTGCTTTGAGATTAGATTGGATCCGATAAAAACTGTCTGTTCAAATGTCAAGATTGATGTTTCCTAATTAATGAATAACGTGTCTGACAAATAAGTATTTTCATAAATGAATTCCGTTTTTTGTTCCCCATGAGTGGGACGGTCTATTTAGAAGCGAGCTATAGTGAAGGTGTCTCGCTGGGTAGACGAAGGTGTGAGATTCGCAACAGCCGTCAATCCCCGAGTCTGCTACTATGTAATTAAATTATGGTAATCCTCGAAAACGAATATCTGGCCATCATTGCATAATTTCCTACATCATTACGTCAAGCTCCCAGGTTTTTTTCTATCGAGCCCGCGGCCCTGCAGTCGATGACGGTTCTTGTCTGAGAAGTATGAAAGCTTAAGAGGGTGTTTCTGCATGGCAGTACCGACACTTATCAAATCCTACGCAATCTTAAACAGTTGCACGCCCTCTGTGAGCTGGTCGAGCGTGATAGATAGTACGTCGAGAGGAAAATTAGTCATCCTGTCTCTAGTCGCATTGGGGAAAAACCAAATCAGCTAGGCTACACCTTCTACAATCTACACATTGATATATTGATATCTCGATTTATATACTACAATCTTGTTTATTGATGGCCCGAATAAAGATTGATGCTCTCTGATGGGAAAAAAATTTGACAAGAACCTACAACGTTTCTACAGATGTAATTTTTTTTAAACATGTACTTTTTTGTACGAAAATGTAGAAGAGTAACCAAAGAACTGCAATTTAATACAAATAGCTAATATTTTCTTGTATTTCATTGTGGTTTAACTTTTTATTAATATTTTTTTTTACTTTGTTCTCAAAAGATACAAGTTATTAGAGAAAACTACAGGATTTTACATTTTTTCATTTGGGTCTTTAACGTCATAAAAATATTTTTAGTTTTAGATAAATTATTGTAAAAAATGACAAATCTTTTTGATACAGGTACAAGGTTTCACAGAATGTGATTTAATAAATGTTTATTCGGTCATACGTTCATAATAATTGTACATTTATTATTCAAATATTCATAAAGTGTCTGTACAAATAGGACGACGTTTCGACACACGCTTTGTGTCTTTCTCAAGGCTGTATAAAAGAAATATTTTTTTTTTTAAACAAAAATGATGAGGTATAAAAAGTCATTGTTATTAAAAAGTAAAATACGTAGTCAAAAAATTTAAAAACTATTATTTATAACCTCATGCTAAAAAAACAAAGGAGGTTAAAATTCGAAGAAAAACTACATTTTTAACAAAGTTTTTTTTATATATATAAATTAGTTTAAAAACAAAACGGCGGACAAAAACAGTCAATCAGCTGATTAGTGAAACTAATTAATTTAAAAATGAGATTACAACAAATTTTTTAAAAAATTATAACAAATAATCTGGTGGATTTTAGGGCATTTTTATAATTTTTCCAAAGAAATTTCTCAGGTCATTATTGTTATTATGTAAATACAAATAAATTTATCTTTATAAACAGAGGTATGTAATTCTCTTCAATTTTGATTAACATTATTATTATAAGGGTCATATTTTTAGAATACATTATTGTATTGAAGAATTCATTTCAAATCTTGCAGGCCGGCGGGCGACATATTTACGATTGACTAAGGAGACACGTCTTTTTTTAATACCATAACAACATTTATACATTTATTATGGAAATTCAAAAAGTTTAAGGATAGCATGAGTCTTTTGCCATTTTTAACTTCAAAAAGCTTCCATTATTGAAATTTATGAGGCATCAAGGTTTTTCTTATATCAGTTAATCCAGTTTTTTCCACTCATTCAAAATCGACAAGAGAAATTCAGAAATAGTAAAAAACGGTAAAGTAATATTTAATTTTTGAAAAAAGTAATAAAACTAAGAAACCCCACCTTTTTAGAAATGATAGGTACTAATATTGTCAGAGTAACATAAAATTACTATTTGGTGATTTTTTGTTTTTCGAGAACATTGTTTTCTCAAATCCTTGCTTTTTTTGCAAATTTTGAAATGCTACGGTTTTAATGTTTCAGTTTATCAAGTTTTTTTTACTCTTTTAAAAACGATAAAAAAAATTAAAGAAGAATACAAAATGGTGAAGTTGTTTGGATTAAACAAAAATTAAAACATGACATTTTCTCAAAATATGTAGCTACATGCTTTTTTCGCTGAAAGTTTTAGGAGCGATAGGTGATAAATATTTGAGGCGAACTGAGTCCTAATTTTTTCACGGAAAAGCAAAGAAAAAATAACCAGCTTTATATACAATAAAATAACATTTTACTGATTTGAAGTTAAAAAGAACAATAAAATACAATAAATGCCAGAACAGTAAGAAAAAATACAAATTTTTCTCCCTAAATACAAATATACTCTTGATTTAAATTTTGTGACAATCTGACTGTATATTATCTATCACTATCAAAAATTTCAACAAAAAAAAAGGTTACTGCTTTGAGAAAATTGCGTGTTTTAATTTTTTTTAACGAAACAGATTTACTATTATGAATTCTTTCTTAATTTGTCTCATCGGCTTCGTGAGAGCAAAAAAAAAACTTAAAAAACTAAAACAAAAAAAACCTAAGACAAATGTTACAAATTATTATAAAAATAAGTCTTCAACTTTTTGAAAAATTTAAAATGCAGTTACTCTTCGAAAAAAGTAATGTTTTAGCTAAATATCTGAAATGCTTTTGCGTTTTTATAATTTGTGCAAGTTGAAAAAAAATCAAAGAGATAAGGGTTTGAAGTTTACAATTTTGTATAATTTTCAATGGAATTATTATTGAAAAAAAAACAATATATTATAAAACTCTAAACTTACAGTTTTCTTCATCACAGACAATATCCCTCTTCTTCTTTTGGGAGTTTATTTTATCATTCCTATTTTTAAATTAAAATTTTCATTCTTACGAATATCACAGCACTAATAGTACATTATGCTACGAGTGGAGAAAATGGTCGATTGTGAAGGAGCACTCGTTTGACTCGTTTTCTAGTTCACAATTGAACATTCTCCACGAGTTGCACATACTATTTTTTCCCAATACCACGTCGAAAATACCACTTTGTACAACTAAAAATAGTGGCGAAAACGATCGATTACTCGATTGATGACGTGAGCGTTGAGAAAAGTAGGCAAAACCCCACTAGTGCGGAAAAGTGATCACGTGAGCGTTGAGAAAAGTATTTTTCTCAACGCTCACGGGATCACTTCTCCACACTAGTGGGTTTTTGCCTACTTTGTGCAAAAAATTTTTGTACTTTTCCACACTAATGGGTTTTTGCCTACTTTTCTCAACGCTCACGTCATCAATCGAGAAATCGATCGTTTTCGCCACTATTTTTAGTTGTACAAAGTGGTATTTTCGACGTGGGTGTTGGACAAAAGCTATTAGCGGAATTGCTTCTTTCTTTTTCTATCGATAAAAGATAATTGGAGGGATTAACTGTAAATTTCAAAGGTTTAAATATGTAATAAAAAAACTTTCAGTTTTAGATAAATTATGGTAAAAAATGACAAATCTTATTGATAAAGGTAGAAGATTTCATAGAAGTTGAAATATTGGAAAATTGTACCTAAGCATTAAACATTTACTTTTAGGCCTGTTTATTCGGATAATTCACATGCAAAAACCAATATATTATGAAGAAAGCACGTATTGTTATAATGACCAAGCAACTGCGGTCGATGAAAAGTCAGATTTTTAAAATATTTTTTATGGTATCCGAAACCACGAAGAAGCTTTTTTCCAATTAAAAAAATTTTTAAACCCCCAAAATTTAGTATCACCCCGAAAATAGCGCGAAATACCAAAAAATTCATTTTTTTTATAATTATATTTGGTGGTGGAGCAAACCTCATGACGTATTTCCCAAAAGAACAAAAATTAATTTTTGTAATTTTATTCGGAATCGTCAATACTAGATTAATCGAGTTGAAACAGAACATTTGTCTTCACAAATAACCTTAGAATACGAAAAAAAAGTACTTTTTAAAGGTCACACCCAAAAGTCTGTTTATAAGGTTAAAATAAAGATTGTAGTATATAAAATATAACTTGATACTATCAATTGTAAGTTATGATGAATTTTTTAAACAATTTATTGTCGTTTTTAGCCATTTTGTCCCCAAATAGAGATAGAACGTCGCGTTTTTTCAAAGATGTTCTACTTGGTGTCCAATATTCAATTAGAGTGAGATAATATTTAATTATTTTTTGCAAACAGACTTATTTTAACAATTAATCATTATTGTTAATATTATTATCTTAGAATACTAACTCCTCGCTAAAAATTAGCGTTATTTTCTTGAATTAAGGTTCTTTTTCTGATCTCTCTAATAGCTAATAGAAAAATTTAATTTAAAATTATAAACAATAATTAATTTATCAATAAAGTATTTTTGTTTAAATTATATTAATTATTCGCACAATAAGTGAAAAGTGGACCAAAATTTAAAAATGTCAGAAAAAAACCGAATCTGCCTAGCGTTGATACAGGAGAAGATAGTTATAAATAATAATAATAATAATTTGTTTAAACAATTATTTTTACATAACTAAAATGAATATTAACTAACTCCAAATTATAAGTGGACCAAAAGTTAAAAATGTTAAAGAAAAACACAATTTTTAGCATTATTCTAAGTGTTGAGTTTATAAGTGTTGAGTTTCAATTCGATTCCGCTAATATTGGCGATTCTGACAAAAAATGAAAAATTTAGCAGAATACCTAATTTTTCTGACTTATTCTAACTTTTCTTTAGTAGGATTTTGAATAGAATAAAAAATATTATTGGAAGAAGAAAAAAGAAATCTGGTTATTTTGGAGAAATTCAATTTTGGAAATTTTCGACAAAAAGGTTCTGACTAGTATTACGGAATTTTCCGTAAAAATAACCGGTCAAGTATAGAGCTAGGGGGCTAGTATTGCGAAATATTCCGTAAACTTAGTCCTAAACGAGCTGGAAAAACGATCACAATTTTCAGTCTCACTAAGATTACAAGAGCTAAAAGCTATCATATTTCTTACGTAGAAAAAAATAGTCAGAAAGCCTTGTATTTTTATCACTTTTTCCTCCTTTAACTTCTCGTTTTCTAACATTCGTTTCTGACAATCACTTATTTTTCGTTTAACCATGTTGATTTTAAAATAGGTGCTCTCAGTGCAAAATGCAATCTAAAACTTAGGACTCTGGCCTAATTGTGTCTCTGCTCCTGACACAGTTATATTGTTGAAGTAACCGAAACGAGTGGAAATAACCATAACCATTGAGGGAAATTCTGTGTCCAGACCGAACGACTTGACGTGCACCCCTGTTGAGCTACAAATCGAGAACAATAAATTCAGAACTATAAACATCAAAATTTTACAAGTCCACGGTGACAACCCATGCAAACTTTAAAGTTCAAATTCTTCTTTAAATGTGAGGTACTTATTGAACGGCGTAAAGGGTACACAAAACAAGGTATCACCGATACCATTGTCGAAAACAAAGATCGAAACCGGACAGTGTAGAACCCAGACAAGAAATATATTTTTGAAGTAAAAGTAAATTATTTTTTTTATCTTTCCGTCCAGTTTTCATGTAAGGAATTTCCATTTTTTAGATAAATTCTACAACCTGTGAGGTATATACACTGAAACCTCGGTTTAATCGGCAGCTTAGGAGAGCTCCAAGTAAATCGAGGGTCATAAAATCTCAAGCGCAGGTAGAAAGTGCTGTATCAACAGGGGAGACGTTCCTGCATATTAATATCGTTTACTTCGTAAGCGCATAGAACAGTGAAAAATGTAAAAAAGAGCTGAAAAATATTTTGAGATTCTACATTGTAGTTTTAAGTTATTGTATTTAATTGAATCAGTTTTTGAATGGTTTCTTTGTTAAGTCTTCCTGTGTCTTTGTCCGGTTCTAAAATTACTTCTTTGGTTGATTATTTATTACTACTTATTTATATAACGAGAAACGAGTTTCATTTCTTTAAATTGTCAACTCCTCTATAGTTACGGCGCTGCACGAGTCGACCTTACGGACCATAAATAATGCTGAACTTGACAGGTGCCGATTAAACCGAAAGGGATTAAACCGAGAGTTCAGTGTAGTCGCCACGTTATTCAAGCATTTCAGCGTTAATACCCGTTGTATCCCGTCTGTATGATATAGCATTTCACACTTGCTATTTCTTATGCTGCCTAACTCTGTACTTTTACCTCCCTTTATATTGATCAACGTCCATTTATAAAACAGTTTCTTGCTTCCTTCAAAATCCTTATGCATTTACTTCTCTTATTAGGGCAGATAAAATTGTTTGTTGATTGAAAGTGCTCTTCCCGCATAGAAAAAATACACATACAAATAATTACAAAATATTAACAATTACTATTGTTCTAAGTATTTTAATAAACATATAGTACATTTTTGCATCTTTTTCGTGGATATATATTGTCTTTCTCATCAAAGCAATTCGAACTAGGTTTCAGATTGATTAATAATCGCAACTATTTATAATTATGATCTATTTCTTATCTTTCATGATAAACATAATAAAGAAATTCCAAAATTAGCCACTTAAAGATAGAATTTTGTTTACTAATAATTATTCCATACTAATGTATAAAATACTAATTTGTTTTAAATAAGTTGTGCTGCTCACTCCTAATTATGATTGCTGTTAAAAAAATAATAAATGAATAAAATAAAAGCAATTATTATGTTGTAAAGTGATTAATAACCACAGAATTTTCAAAAATATTTAACCCTTCTTATTGGTACAAAATCTGCTAAATAACTATTCTATTGTAACTGTTTATCACAAAAAATGAGCTTTTTTCAATAATGAGAATTTAGGATTTGGTATCTAAATTTAAAAAAAAATAATTAAAAAATACTATTATCAATAAGCAGTTATTTACAAACGATACTTAAGTCATTAGTTTTTTTATTTTTTTAAATGTATGTTATTAACAATTGGAAGGTTCTGTTATCATAGATCACTTTAAAACATTTTTATTGGCTTTATGAGAATAATATCTTTATTTATTAAAGAATAGCAAAAATTAGATTATGTTGATTAAGAAAATAATTAAGAGTCAATAAAACATTTTCGTCATTGAAAATTTCTATTTAATTCTCTGAAATTTTTCCTAATGAAAAAAATGTTTTTTTTATTAATAAAAAGGATGAATTTTTTATATTTATAAATGTATATAATCCTTAAATAATTTAAAAAGACTAAAGTTTTTTGTTAGTTATTATTCACACTATTAAGTAAATTCTTTAACAATACATGTTTTAACAAGCATAAACGAATATGTACATTATGATATTAGTTTTATCTTTTCTAAAAAAAGTATATTGTTCCTTGAAACTGATTTATGAAATGTAAATAAATTAGGAACATAACATCCACGCTCATATGCTTATAATCTACGATTTCACAAGATAACAAGTAATGTTTTTAAAAGAATTTGCTCCACACTATTAAGCAAGTTCTTCAAAATATAGTTATCAGTTTTCCGAATAATTTAAAAAAAATGGGCATCGTTTATACATTGGTCTTATCCTTGGTGGTCATCCTTAATTCTATTGGTATAAATAATAATACTAATATATTTATAATTTTAACTAGATGTTAAGCTTTCCGTAAATAAGAATTTGTACGATTTATTAAGCATTCTATCCCAATACCTATATTTTTCTAAACTCTATTTGTCCGGAATAAATTAGTCGGATCAGTAACTACATTCATCGGATAACAAACAAAGAATTTTGGATTGATTATATATTTTTGATAAATTTCCCGATATCCGTATCCACGGGGACGATTACGTAACTTCCTCATATTCCACATGTATTGTTTCTTATTGACACTACACATCACCGTAAATCTGATAGGTGAAAAGTGGAGAGCAGAAAGTGAGATGTGGAAAAGTTAAGTAATCATCCCCATTTCCAGATTTTCAAATTCTCGATCTTTAACATATTATTTCTCATACTGCGCAATAGTAATTACCTTCTTATGAGCATACAGTACCCTCCAACTTATAGCATTACCTTTTATCGCGACTTCCCCTACTCGCTTTGGTCCCACTACCGACTTTTTAAAAATGTTGACATTTAATGTAACCTATTTAATAAGTTAGTTTCCATTTATCAATAGCTGTCAATTCTAGAAAAAAAATTCAACACAAATCGTTTTATATGGAAACACTTACATGACTTTTCAGTCCAGAGTACTCCATTTTTTATTTTCTTATGAACAAAACTTGTAATAAAACTAATGTTTTCTGCTACATGTTTCCTCAACTGTCAAAATTTGACAATACCTTTTTTGAACAGATTAAATTTTCTAAACCCATCAGATATGCGGGTAAACCCAAGGGGATGAAGATTTTTTATGTGGTGGGGGAACTCACATTACGCGAATCCCAGTCCCAGCCTCTCGCGATAAGTGGGAGGGTACTGTATACGATTAAAAGGCACTAAAGCCTCTATACGTCGCCGAAAAATTTGCCAAATTTGTATTTTATACAATTTATTTAATTTAATGATAGATACTCTCATGCCAGTACAAAGAGCCTCTAAGCAGTCTTAATGCTTGAGTCAATTGATTCCGACATATTTTAAAAGTTCAGGAATGATGTTATTGCACGCAATTGGTTTGTGACATACCAACATACGGGTATGCACAATTTAAAAACATTAATCCTTTATTTCTTCGTGCAGAATTAGCTTTACAGTTCGATCATTACCCTAATGGCGAACGTATTCCATGGAATGGACCATTTTATTCTTCTGGCAGACCTCATTCTCCTGGCAGACCTCATTCTCCTGGCAAACCTCATTCTCCTGCCAGGCCTTCTACTTCTGTCGAGCCTCCTCCTCATGCCAAGTCAAGTTCTTCACCTGCAAACCCTCCTATTGCAAGGCCTCCTTCTTCTGATGTACTTGGATATGCACCTGAGCAACTTAGGTTTATTCGTGTGTATCCTGTGACCAATGAGCACCGGATATTCGAACTTCAAAGATACGTTTTTCCTGCTGATGCACGATTGTCAAGGAGATCAGATGCTAAATTTGTGCCTCTTACAACAAGAGAACATATTGTATTATTTACATCCAAGCGTGAAGTGGTCGCAACATTTGAACAAAATAAATTTTTGCTTGGAATATATAGTCAGCAATACCGGGTGAAAATGAACATGGATAACAATGCGATTAGCGTAATGACCGAAGACGAAATTAAAGACTGTCCAGTAGGCGCTAATCGTCGATTCTCTAGAAATTTTTCAATAGTACATTTAGACCACACGTAAACCAGAATTCTCCACCGGTCATTGATTTAATTTAAACGAATCGAACACATAACATTTTCATGAAAAAAGGAAGTTTTTGTAGTTAAATGCAGTAAATAATGTTAAAAGTAGTAAAACGTTGTTTTTCGTTACCTTACAAATATGTTTCAGGAGCAATGATAGTATAATCTTATAATGAGTTGCCAAGAATTATTTTACAATGATTTTTAAGGTAAATATTTGAGTCTCAAACCTCTCTATATAAATTAATTCAAGGTTCTCTATATTAAGTATATACTTTTATATACTCGTTGTGTTTAATATGGTTATAGATATTCTAAAAAGGTAACATGGTTAGAAAAGGAGAAATATTCCAGAAATTTTCGGAACATTCCCAAAATATTAAATGATTTTCAAAAATATCCTAGAAAATTCCAAAATTTTATAAGGCATCAGAGATATTTCAACAAAATTATAGAAAATTCTATAACATTCTACCAATCTATAAAATCCTGAGAATGTTCATTAAAACGAAGTGTCGCATTGTTTAACACTATTAGTTTTTCGGGATGACTCGTTAAAGCTTTTATAAAATGGAAAGCTACTTTAGAAAATTTCAAAATATTCTACAGTTTTTCGTATTTTTTTGAAAGATTATAGAACTTTCTATTCCACATTTCAAAATTGATAAATAAGAATAGAAGATTAAATAGAACAATAAAAACAATAAAACAATAAAAACAATAAGGCACTAATTCACTTTTTTTTAAGCAAAAAAAATATTATTGAATATATTTTCATACTTTTTTTAGTTAATAGCTATGACTTAATTATCCGACGACAAAGATAAATATTTTCATAGAACTTAAGAGATATAAGTTTTACCGTATTTAAAAACTAAATTTGTTTTTCTTCAAATTAACTTAGAAAGACAAACCCCGTACCATTATACTTATAATCTACAAGGTCGCGACTAGTTTTAAGAAAAAATTCGCTTCAGGCTATCAACCAAGTTCTCAAACAATATATTTCTATAATTGATGAAAATGAGAATCGTTTATACTCTTGTCTGCTTTGATAGTAATCCTCAATTCTACTAGTGATGAATACAATAATAATAATAGACCCTCGGACTTTACCTCAGAGGTACAGGGTTCGATCCCTGAGCTGGTACCTCTGGAAATTTTTCTATGTACCTTTACCTAGATTCTGGTGGTTCGGAACCCGCTTTAAGCTGAAGGTACCCCCATCCTGCACTTAACTGAAACCCAGCCCGTCGAATCGAAACTTTTAGACAGATGAAAAAAGGTTCTATCGTAAACTGAGTGTGAAGCAAAATACCCAGCAAGAAACCAAAGTCCCTCAATTGGAAGATATGACTAATAACTGGTTGCATGTTTGGGGAAAACAAATGCAATTTGGACACTGCGTAGTTTAAACTGAAGACAGCAAGGGAAGGCAATATCCCCGAAATGCAGTTGACAACAATCACAGCTTTAGATGTTTCAGCGGTCTTGAAAAAGGCAAGTAACTGAAAACTCCAGGCCCGGACAATAAAATGTTACCTAAAAAACCAGATTCTCAAAATTTATCTGAATTTTGACCGATAGCCTGTCCTCCAACAATTTACAAATGTCTTACAGCTATTATTGAAGATAAGGTATATTTTCATGGCGACGAGAATGACATCCTTACATAACAACAAAAAGGATATTGTAAAAACTCGCTGGGCTGTAAAGGTCTAGTCACTTTAGACACAGCTACCATGACTCAAGCTCGTAAGCATCAAATAACTTCCACAAGGTATACATTGACTAGAAGCAACCGTTTCCTACCGGGCCACATGCCTATTTGCTCTGAATCTTAAAACTTTATGAAACCTGCCCACGCACGTTCTGTTTAGCGTTGAACCCATTGAGCAAAACAATACACATCTTCTGTAAATGGATGACCTAAAGTTGTACGCTAGTTCAGCCCAGAAACTGCAGCAAGTGGTAGATGTCACAAAGCAGTTTTCCAATGATATCCACATGGAATTTAGACTAGATAAATGCAAAACAGTGTATTTATTCAGAGGGGAATTAGGGATCACAGAGTTAGAGAACGACTTCGAAAATGATATCGAGGCAATAGCTACAGGCAAATCATATAAATATCTGGCTATGCTTGAATAAAATGGTATTCAGTATTCTATTGTTAACACAAGCCTAACAACTGCCTTCACTTCGAGATTGAAATTGATTATGAAGAGTTTTATCAACTCGGCAAACAAAATCAGTACAATAAACACGTGTACCATTCCTGTCCTCACGTACTTCTTCGGGCTCATCAAATGGTTTAACACAAACAAAATTAAACAAAAGTTAAACAAAATCGTAAGCGTAGAAATGACGAAGCACCGAATTCACCACAAAATTTCAGCGATTGAAAGGATAGTTCGACCACGACATATAGAAGGGGCGTCGTAGATGTTAAAAAACTGTGTAAGTCAGCATGCTAACCATGGCAAGCACCCCAAAAAGTTAGCTAAAAAAGGGCGTTCTGTATCCAAAGACGGAAGAATTCGTCATCGCTAAACAGGACAGGTTGACCTGTGCCGATTATGTGGCAATACGAACGAATCCCTCGATCACATTATTAATGGATGTGGCATAATGGTTCAGCGAGAATACACGCACAGACATAATGATGTAGCGGGTATTCGTTAACAACTTTCCCTAAACCTAGGACTCTTTAAAAATGGATACCTTTCCATAGATACATTGCAATGCCCGTTTTCGAAAGCGAAGATTATATCCTATATTGGGATGTTACTATCCAAACGGATCATTACATCCGCGCTAATCGACCGGACATCATGATGCGAGAAAAAAGGTGGAATGGTTCACATTATCTTTATTGCTTTTCGACTGACCCGAAATTTTCATTCAACCTATACAACCAAGATCCACAACTAAAGCGAGTTAAAGCATGAAATACAGACCATATGGAGGAATGTGAATCATGCATCTATTCATCCTATTGTGATTTCGGCTACACTCAATGTGAACGCAAGAGGCACTGAACATCTTGAATATTTAGGAGTAATTAGAGTATTGGCAGAAGCTCAAAAGGCGGTTTTATTAAACACCTGTCGCATTGTAAGAAATTTTCTTGGCCATCAGAAAGCAAGCGACTAAAAACCTGAGGAGTGGCAGATGGTAGCTCTAAGGAAGCATCCAAAGGTGACTGTTGTCACCTTCAAAGCTCGCGGTCGCTCGTAATTGTATACTACATTATCGAAGGCGGTTTCAAACATCGTATTAAATTACCTTATAACATCCTAATCTCATCATTCACTTGACTTAGTCCGCAGCTATAATGTATAACCGGGTTCGCCCGAGTAAAATTTCTGAATTAAAAATAATATAACCTAGCGAATGTGTTCTCCCGTAAGCGTCGCGGTTGGGCTTAAGCTTATCTCTCATGACTTTTACGGCTATGCTGGCGGTAGCACTGCTACAGTCAGGATTTCCCATGTCAGGCAGGTAGAGAATGAAGAGAAATTCCAAAAGCCATAAATTATCATGAAAAGCATATTAAAGATTTTGATACACTTCACCCTTCCTGACCATCGTCGGGGCACCCCTGGAGACATCACTGGGAGCTACAGCACGCGGGCCGATGGTAATGGTGAAATGCGAGATGGACAAGCAAATCTCACTAATCTCACAGCTGGCCAGCAAAAACATCTGCGATAAACTGTAAGCAGTGGAACATCAACTGTGCCTACTGCGGATGCTTTGGGTAGCGTTAGCTATTTGCAGCCAAGCATCTGAACAAAGATTCCGTGGTATCAAGTGGGATACTACAATTAAAGAAGAATCGTTGCGTTTCTAATATGGAAGTGCGAATTTTGAAACCAAAAGTAAAAAAGCATACAATTTTAGGGCGAAATTTGCTGTAAAGTATCATCATAAAATGGAAGTCGCACTAATAGATCTTATCGCTAAGGTGAAGGATATCAGGACTAATCTAAACATCTCAGAAGGCCGAGCAATGAAGATTAAACAACAGGTTGATCAGGTGTAGAAAAACGATGGCACTGAACATCAGAGTGAGCTCTGTCACACGATCAAGAAGGGGCAATTGGTGTTCTTCCTCAACCTGTTGTTGATCCAGCACCATCACATCCTCTAAAGGTAAGATACCCTGATACAGCCAGAGGCAGAAACAAAGGTTCAGCAATAAAGAACGCGATCAAAATGGAAATACCATATGAGCAGCGATGTTATGCGCCTTCATTTTGCGGCAGAGAAAAGTGAGTAAACTTTGAGGAGAGAACATCAGCGACACAGACTGCATTAGAGGTGCCACTCCTGTATACTGTGCAGCTATGAGAAACATTAGAACGTTAGGCAGAAGAACTAGATCTACAAATGAGCGTTGCCCCAGGGAGGACTCGAGATCCACCATGAAAGATCAGGTTGGATATGGATGTCGGCAAAGTAAGGTGCAACATAAATTGATTGACTTAATATAAAAGAGAAAAAAGAAGCAGAAAGCTAATACAACATGTTACTAAAATCATCCACCCTTGATACATCGATCTGAGTGAATTGAAGAAGACTAGCAAGACACTGAAGTCCCGGAATTGGAAGACATGACTTATTATTAGTCGAGTGTTTGGGGAAAAACGAACCGAAGCAGCTTATACGATGTGATTTTCCATCTAGAGTAGGCAAGAGCTAGCAATAACCATTGAATGGAGCTGACAAACATCAAATCGTTAGATATTTGATCGGTTTTGCAAAGAGGAAGTTACAAGAAAGCTCTAGATCCGGATGTGGTGCACAACTTCTGGTACAAGTACCTGACGAGTGTGCATCCTGCGTTGGCAAGATGTTTTCAGAAGATCATATATCACCAGAATCTGATGCCAGGCTTTATTAACAAAAAGCATGTTGAAAAGACTTGCGAAGCAGAAAAGAGCTAGTCACCTTAGACGCTGTTGCATATGGCTCTATTGGGGAAAACTAGTTGGAGCCTTATCTAGAACGTAACGCCTAGGCTATGGGGGTTGTACTAGATTTTCTAGCAGGGTCCTTGTGCGGTCAGCTTGCCTGCAACCCAATTAAATGAAGGGACCCTGCGGGTCTCCTACTGTCAAGCTACTACAAAAATTGAACTTTCATTTAAACATTTTGGTTCATTTTAACACCCACTACTGCTATATTCTAAAGAAAGAGCCTTAACCTTTAAGCTAAACCGACGAGTTGAAATTCGTCGAAAAAGCCATCCTCATAACCTACAACTTAAAAAAGATAAAACATCAAATTTTAAACTCTATTTTTCTGATTAAGTATTAATTATTATACCACATTGTATGAGTGTGAAATATACAATCTGTTATGAGGAATAACAATAAAATAATTTTTAACTAATTTATTTTAATCGACTGAATTTTTTTTTCTTGTAATATTTCGTTTTATACCTGTGTTCACTACTTCACAACTTTTTACAAAGGCAGGAGATGTAATTTTTTATGAACATTTTTTTAAAACTTTTATGTAAGATTTTGTTTTTAGGTGTTTGAGATTTTAGAACACAAAAGCCAGTACTGCCTTAGTAATGCCCTGGCCAGTTGTATTCAATATAATATTTTAGGAGTTTGATAGGAGCCAGGACCAGTTTTTTCTCGCATAGATATTCTGATAGGGGCCCGACCAGTTTTTTCTAGACTAAATACTCTGATAGGGGCCCCAGCTAGTTTTTTCTAGACTAGATATTCTGATAGGGGCCCCATCAAAACCCAACTTCAAAAAGAGAAAGATGGAAAAATTTCTGCACGGAGGGTTCCCATTTAAAAACTGATTATGACCTTCAGAGAACCTTGAAAATTGACCCCCAAGGTCACACTTATTAGTATAGTCAGATGGCCCCTTTTGTCCTGAATCTTCATGAACCAATGCTCAATAATCATATTCCTCGACTCCTAAGAATGTTAAAACAATTCATAACTATATATTTTGAAAAAGTGGATTTATTATGTTTTGTTTGCTTAGTCCACACTTTTCGTTATCCGTTACTATCTTAGAGATAGAAAATGATTAATAGTGAGAGGATTCATATATGTTTCTTCCAACAGAGAGGAATTATTCTACAAAATCGCAATGATGCATAAATATGACTATTAATGATAAGTATTACTGTATTTGAAATATTTGTTAAATCTTTTCAATATAACTTTATTTATTATTTTTAAGATAATATAATATTTAATCATTTTGATCACCTTTTTATTAGTTTTTACCTTTGGTTTTTCGTGTTCATTTGATTGATCAGGAAGCCTAAGGACCCTTCTGGTTCCCGACCATTTATGTATTTCCTAAACTATTATTACGGAATTCGAAAGATAATTTGTTGTATCATTAACAATGCATTTTTTTAAATGTGTAATAAAAGTACGAATATTATGACACATTTTTCAGGATAAAAAATCTTAAACCACAGTTAGTAGGAACATAGGTGCTAATTCGCGTCGTATTTTATATCGCTTTTACAAAGTACCATGCAAATTTTTAGAGTTGCCACATCATTTCATCTGTAATGTGAGTATGCAAACATGCGAAACCGTGTACAAATAAAGGTTTCTAGAATGAAAACTAGTTTTATGATATTTTTTTGAACTTCCTTATCAACTAATATAATTTAATTTAAACGAATTAGACGCGCGTTTCTCGCGATTAAGAGTTTCTGATGTAGTAGAAAATATTGAGACAATGACTGGCGTTGAGCATAAATTAATTAACAAGCTGATAAGGGGTGCTCAAGCAGATTTATTTCCAAGATAAGGTCATTGGTATATACCTATAAATACACATAGAATGATGAGATGTAATTCGCCTTTTGTAACTCTTAATTTATTTTTATTTACTCAAAAAGAATCGTTTGATGAATGAAGAGATTGATTTTCTTATAAGATTCGGAAATATCTAATGTTAAAGCTTTCAGGTTTGATGATAAGTGTTATCCGAGCATCGTTGTAGCCGCCACACTACTAAAGAATACAGGGTCTTTACGAAACGAGATTAATACTGGGGATAAGAGTTCCTTAAGTGTCGAGGCACAAGGTACGCGGGTTTCAAAGTTTAGACCGTTTTGCCGCGTAACTGATTGGATTAAATCTCACAGGGCGCATCGCCGAGAGCTTTATATCGGGTTTCCACGGTCTCGCGTCTGCACGTAATTACCGAAAAAATTCACTTTATTTCACTTAACCCCGGCCCTGGCTCGTACAGTCTCATTAACATAACCTTGCGTAAGCTCCAACGCTAAATACTTTGAAATCGGAATGTTCCGATTCAGGGAGCAATGTCCGCTCGATAATCCTCTCGGATAGGAGAAACTTACGAGAAAAACGTTCCAAGGAAGAAGCGCTCGAGGATTTAAGAGAGTTGGGCTATCTTTTATTTAAAGATATCCTATCACCTATCAGATATCGCCCATAGCAGTAAAGGAAACTTGCAGTCTGATTTTATGGCCTACTTTGTGACCTATACATCGATGTGATCCTGGGTCATCTTAAAGACACACGGTTCTTCCTTCGGCGAGTTCTATATTTAAACTCACAAAAATTACATGAAATTTATACATTTCCTACTGCTAAAATCGTTAATTAATCCCTAGCAACTGTAAGTTAGTAAAAACGATTAGCAATGGAAAATAACGAAATCTAGAACTTCCCAACAAAACTGTATTGCAACAACCAACGAAAACACATAAGATAACGGCGACAACAACACATAATAGCGAAAAATAACAACTCATTACTATGATCAATAGTAGCTCTTAGCAAAGGACATTAATACTAACTATTAACAGCCAATAACAAAGAGAAGTGTTCAATAAAAAAATCTACCGATAGAAATTAACAATCGCCAGCAGGTGAAAATAACAAACTCCGGCAAGAGTCAATAAAAATCTGCAATAACAATGAACAATAAAAACCCTTTTCTATAACTAATAGTAATCATTATCAATCTGTTAGAAATAATTCAGGTATAAAACTTTAGCAACCATAAAAAAAACCTTAACAAGAAACAATAATAATTCTTAGCAACGGAAATTAACAAGCGACAGCAACTAAGACAAACCCTAACAAGAATGAATAAATATCCCGGAAACAGTCAATAATAACCATCCTAATTGAGAATCAATAGCAATACTTAGCAGTGGAATTTCAGGACCAACACTGAGCAGCGTTAAAACCCAACCCCTAGAAAGAGACAAGAAGAATCATTAGAAAAGAAAATAAGACTTAAGAACAAAAAAACTACAGTCAACAGCCACTTTCAAGAGCCACTTTCAGCAGCGGAAATTGACGACTGTTATATAAACAGAAAATAACAACTCTTAGGAAAACTCAAAGTACCTAGCAACGAAAATTAGCCAACTCTATCAATAGTCAATAATATAGCACTGGGCAATTGACAGTACATAATCATTAGCAAAATTAACAAAAGGAATATTTAGCATTACTTTATAGATACTTTTAGGTATAGAAAATAATAAACATTCGCAATGAATATAACAAACCCCAGCAATGTGGAATAAGAATGTTTCGAAACGGAAAATACTCATTATCAAAGGAAGATATCAACCCACCCCCATTAGCTACGGTCAACAACCACCTTTAGCAACGTTGCAAAAGAACCCTCAGAAGCAGAAAAACTTATCAAGCAAAAACTTATTAGATGTGTACAATAACTATTTATGTGAGTCGGACTAATATAAGGGGCATTCCATCTGATAAGGAATAAGTGGGTCATCGATTTCCTTTCCTTTTTATGTTACTTATCGCTTAGGATACTAAATAATGTGGTCGGAGAGTTTTGCAAGATTTTCAACATTTTGGCAGATATTTTCAATCAAAAATCAAACCATTTTTTTATTTATTACCCCAAATTCTAGAAAATATAAGAAAAACAAAAAGGGAAATAAATGACCCAGTTTCTACTTTTCAAATCGATTGCTGAATAAAGAATTTTATTTCAAACTAAGCTTAAGATTAAAATACTTTACCTTGCTTATAATAATTAAGAAAGTTGAACTGGCCAAAACTTAAAGGATGGTCCAAAAATGTATCATACATTATTTTGCATTCTAGAGGGGAAGATCTGGTAAGAGATATTCCATGTTTTTTTCTTCAAATCGATCAATATTAAGACATGCTCCCGGTCTTTTTGAAATAACATGAAGTTTTAAATAGGAAAAACTCAATTTTCGTCAAAATAAGAAAAACAACTGTTTGTTATTAACTTTCTGGAGATTGGATTTCAGTTAGTACCTAATAAATTGTCCAGAAATAATTACGGTCCCAAAAAATTTGAATTTTAAATTTTGTTGGGGAAAAAATCTAGGTTTTTAAATCTACATACATCGTTTTGCTAGTTACAAAAATGTTATACCTAAATTGTACAAAAACTTACTGCCTCAACAATATTATTCATAGTATAATGAAACAATTTGTTCAAGCTAATAAAAATGGTCTGTTTGAAGAACTGAGTTATACCAGCGCTCCACCTTTCCCCTGAAAAGTCAGAAGTGAACAATGAGTAACCGTTTAATAAGCAATTGATTAATATCTTAACGAAACAATAAAATTTCCGAGGAAAAAATTGAAGGAAACATTACAAAATGTGTGAACTATTACAAAATGTCTTTAAAAAATATTTCTCCTAACATTAATTAATTGTATTATCAACGCCAAATAAGACAAACTTAATGATTTGGTAGAAAAACAGAAATTAAAGCAAATATAACATGTTTAAACCAGCGATTATTCACCTCCTGTGTCATTAATCCTCAAAAATACTGATTTTTATGATTTAAAGGCGAAATAAAAACTTCTTAACAAACAATAATTGTTCATATTATTTAAAATTTATCAAAAAAATACTTGCCAAATCGTTACTCCTCCAATACGAAAAATCATTGCTGAAAAAAATAAAAACAAACCTGATTTTAAAATGAAAACGCTCCGTTGAATATTTCTTAAAAAGAAACTTAAATAAAATTTACAAACAGTTAATAACAAGTATCTTTTTCCATTGTTTTAAAATTATTCCCATCGCACGCTGCGCACGAGACTCGCATTTTTGAGCGCGCCTAGGGTGCGCGTCTGATGAATCTCGCGTTTCGTGCTCAAATATTTATTCTTTGCATTTTGAATACTTAAATAAAACTTTATTTTAAAAAAACTCTTTTAAATCGCAGTATTTATATAGCTCTTCATATTGTGATATGGCTCTTCAATGTTATTTTTCACGAATAAAACAAAAAGTACGCATCCTATCAAGAAGTGATTCTGAACGAAATTGTAGATTTTTTTTGGGATCTAAATTTTTGTTAAATCATCTTTTTCGTATTCTGCATAGTTAAACCACAAAATAGAATTTTTGATTTTTCATTATTGTTTGTGCAATCAAAATTTAAAATTTTGATTTTCCAAGAAAATCCAAAAAGTTGTTACGATAATCTTGCAGGGTTTTAAAAAGCAATGTTTTCTTCTCTTGGCTTTTTTTCATATCGTGTGTTGTTTGGCTTAAAATTTGGATTTTCGATTGATTTAAAAAAAAAATTCAAATAAAGCAACTCTGAGAAAGTTCTTTTTATCGAAAAAAGTCATTAAAAGAAATTGTTCTCAAAAATTTTCAAAATGCGCACTTTTTGAATTTTTATCCAAAATAGTTGATTAACGAACTCGTCCTTTCTTTTAGGAACTAAAAAAAGTGTGCCAAATATGGATTTGATTCGTTCATTTTTTCGAGAGTTATCGTATTTAAGCACGGTCGGATGGGCAGACGACCGTACAGATAGACAGACGTTATCGTAAAAACGAGACAATATTTTAAAAATTTATATTTTCGGCAACTTCACAAAATAGAAAGCCTTCTAGCAAAAAAAAGTGTTTTTTGACCACCCTAATATTCAAGACTAGTGGATCAAAATCGTCAATTGTATTTTGAATTATCACTGATAAACCAGTCATTTTTTCAGTGAGAGCTCACTAACTGAAATATCTAGAAATCGGTCACTAACAATCAGTGAAAAGATACTTATTCATTCAGTGAAATAAGTACTTTTGAGATTTGGCAGAACTGCACCATGCCAATTAAGCAGTCATAAGAAAATAACAGTTTAGTAGATTTAATCAAATAATCATAGTAAAAATTTAAAACCAATAAATGTGATCAAATATTCTTTAAAAAGTACAAATTTTCGACGCTTTTGACAAATAACCTTACATATTACTTTACTTTCAAAATTGGACTATCACGTAGACATCCGTTAAGTACATACTTTTTACACGTGTTGATGTACATTTTTTCGCAGTTAATTCAGTAGACTTACAAACCGAAAATTAAACTAGTAATGTCAAACAGATTTTTTTAATCTGCTGAAGAGATTACAGCACGTAATATGTTTAAAACAAAATTCTAGATTTTCTAACATTTTGTACCTCGACTTCAACTTTTAGCATGACCTAGGAAAATTGTTGCAAAAATCTAACAATCTACGACATAGAACCTGAAATTTTATTTTTAATTTAAGCCAAAGAAATTTTAAAAATCTTTATCGGTTCCCAAGATACGATTAAAAATCTTCAATCGTATCTGAGTTGAGTTTTGGTCGACGATCACGGTTCTCGGCCAGTCTGCTGCTCGCCTCCTTCGTTGAGGCAGGGCTGAATAGGCCACTCACAGAGGTGGTGCCTGATTGGGGCTCTCTTATACTTTTGATTCTGCTCACCAGTAATTTTTATTTCAAATTATTATAAATTTGTAGAATGATTGATTTTTTTAATATTCACAATTATATCAATTCAGAATTATCCCCATATTAAAGAATAAGCAAATGATGAACTGTTTTTTTATTTCTTAAAATTTTTATTGACTAGAATATTAATAAAAAAGTAGATATATTGTTATGAGAGTAAACTATTTTTCAAACGAATTACGCATCTAAATTCTCAATAAATTATTTATATGAAAAATACTCAAAAATATTAAAGGGAATTTCTAAGAAAAACAAAGCAGACTTCTTTAAATGAATGTTTTTCTTATATTTCCTTTCCTCTCATTCTTACTTAATACAGGTTGATATTAACAATGAATATAAAAATTTAAAGTAGAATGTGAAAAAATGTTTTTAAACAAGGAAATTAATCTGGATTTGATGGTAAAAATATGTACTTTATGTAAAGAAGGATTTTATTATGGTAAAATTTCCGAAAAATTTGGAGTATCAAATAATCGTGAAAATTTACGATGGATAGGTGCAAAAAACGAATTTATATGTAGTAAACCATAAAGGAAAATTGGAAACCATTTAATAGAAAATAAATTTATAATAATATATATTATTAATTCCATTATTAATCACTTTTAACATTTTGGAGAGTTTTTCATATAAATAATTTAGTTAGAATTTAGATGCTTAATTCGTTTGAAATATAGTTTACGCTCGTGACAAAATATCTACACTTTTATTAATATTCTACTTGCTAAACATTTTAAGAAATAAAAAAACTGTTCATCATTTTTTTATTCTTTAATATAGGTATAATTCTGAATTTAAAAAATTGTAAACAATTAAAAAAATCAATCATTTTTAAAATTTATAGTAATTTGAAATAAAAATTACTGATGAGCAGAATCAAAAGTATAAGAGAGCCCCAATTAAGCACCACCTCTGTGCGTACCCTATTCGGTCCTGCCTCAACGAAGGAGGCGAGCAGCAGACCGGCCGAGAACCGTGATCGTCGACTAAAACTCAACT
>JAAAKG020202054.1:7344-18753 GCA_010014905.2 Druon quercuslanigerum
TTTCATATTCAATGTAATAAATAAAAAATGGTTAAATTAAAAAAAGTCATGAACAGTGATTAAAAATATTTTAAAGGGTGTTATAGTCACCGAAAATATAACTGCAAGTAAAATAAAAATAATGTAGAAATGTTCATAATTTTTATGGCGTATTAATTATAATTTTTAAAAAATCACTTTTGAAAAAACTATAAGAAAGTTAAGTAATATCAAATGAAATTTTTTTTCAAAAGTAGGTGCGGTAATGTCAATTAGTATGAGAAAACCGAATGAGCTACCTGAATTTAAAAAAAAATAAGTCCAGAATGAATGAATTTATTTTTTTAAATCGAATGTAATAAATAAAAAAATGGTTCCATTAAAAAAAGTCATGAACAGTGATTACAAATAGTTTAAAGGAAGTTATAGTCACCGAAAATATAACTGAAAGTAAAATAAAAATAGTGTAGAAATGTTCATAATTTTTTATGGCGTCTTAATTATAATTAAAAAAAAACTTTTGAAAAAACTAAAAGAAAGTTAAGTAATATCAAATGAAATTTTTTTTAAAGTAGGTGCGGTAATGCCAATTAGTTTGGGAACACCTAATGAGCTACCCGAATTTTAAAGAAATTAGTCCAGAAGGAATGAATTTATCTTCTCTTATCCAATGTGATCAATAAAAAATGGTTCCATTAAAAAAAGTCATGAACAGTGATTACAAATATTTTAAAGGAAGTTATAGTCACCGAATATATAACTGAAAGTAAAATAAAAATAGTGTAGAAATGTTCATAATTTTATATGGCGTATTAATTATAATTTAAAAATAATATCTTTTGAAAAAATTTAAAAAAAAAGTTAAGTAATATCAAATGAAATTTTTTTTCAAAAGTAGGTGCGGTAATGACAATTACTATGAGAACACCTAATGAGCTGCCTGCATTTTAAATAAATGAGCCCACAATTAATGAATTTATTTTTTCTTATCCAATGCAATAAATAAACAATGGTTCCATTAAAAAAAGTCATGAACAGTGATTAAAAAATTTGTTAAGGATGTTATCGTCACCGAAAATATAACTGAAAGTAAAATAAAAATAATGTATAAATGTTCATAATTTTTTATTGTCTATTAATTATAATTTGAAAAAAATCTTTTTCGAAAAAAGTAACATCAAATTAATTTTTTTATGATTGATGCGATAATGCCAATTAGTATGAGAAAGCTACCTTAAATTTAAAGAAATTAGCCCAGGACGAATTCCTTTTTTATAATCCAATGTAAATTTCTAAATGCTCCTAATTTTTTATTAATTATAATTTTTAAAAAACACTTTCGAAAAAAGTAAGATCAAATTAATTTTTTTTCATAAGTAGGTATGGTAATGCCTGTTAGTATAAAAACCCCATTTAATTTTTCTTATATAATATAATAAATCAAAAATGATTCCATTAAAAAAAGTGATTAAAATAGTAAAAATGTAACTTCTGAGCAGGGTGACGATTCGATGGATGATTTCAAATTCCCGGTTATTTTCCGGTTTTTCCCCCAAAAAATGGCAAAATAAACGAATTTTATAATTAAAATTAAAATTTTGCACTAAAAAATATAAAATTTTAACAAAAGAAGAAATATTTAAACTTTAAGTTGAAAAAATTAACTTTTAACATGTAATAACCGATTTTCAAGAAAACAGCTCACTGTTCAACTAAGATGATGAATCTGCAACTGGAATCGTTGAATTTTAAATCAAAATAATTCGTTTTCAACTAAAAAATATCGTTTTTCAACCAAAAACTAAATAATTAATTATTTAATCTATAAATAAATGTTCAACCAAAGAGATGAATTTTTATTTTAAATTATGGAATATTTAACTGCAATAATAGTTATATTTTCAGTTTAAAAAACAAAATAATTTTTAATTAAAGAATAAAGAAGTTTTCAACGAAATAGTTAAATATTCCACAAGAAATTCCTTTCCACTCAAAGAAAAAATAAGTTTTTAATCAAACAGCTTATATTTCAATCGTAGAAATTAATTTTTAGTTAATATGCTGGATATTTAATAAATAATTTAATTTTAAAACAAGAAAATTCACTTTCAGAGAAAAAGATAATTTTCTAAAAAAAAAATTAATAATTATTCATTATTTAAAGAATTTTCATGAACAAAAATTCACTCAAAAAAATAGCCAAACACGGAATTTCATTACGAATATTGTTTAAACAATAATTCTTGTAAATTTGCAAAGTATCATCTCAAAGAGTCGCCATAAAATACTTACAAGCTATCCAAAGTAATAATCTTAGTTGTTATTAATAATAAAATTTTTCTCTCTTGAAATGGTTGCACACTCCTACGCACTGTCACCTGTCAGTTGACATTTATAAAAAAAAATCACAATAATCCATTAAAAAAAAAACAGAAAGCACAATAATCCGTCAAAAATTAGTATTCGAAATTAACGAATAATCCATGAAAAAGCAATAATTTTATTGCTGCTCGACCGTTGATTGTTGCTATTCAAATCACGAACTAATGAAATAACAGAGCAGAAAAATCGTTGCTCAAATTAACCTCACTTCTTCAAATGAAGTTAGTACCGCTAATGAAGATTTCTACTTTATCGGCATCCACTCACGCCAGAGTTCAAAAAATCGCGCCAAATAGTTAGATTTTCAAATGAAGAAGATTAAAAATTCATATTTTTGTTTAAAGATTCATTATTTTAATTCAGATTCATTTTTTCAGTTGAAAATTTAATTTTTTTTATGAAAAATTAATTTTTCAGGTTGAAAAGTGACATTTTCGTTAAGAAATCGATTGTTTTTTTTTGTGTTTCTGGCATTAAAGTTTAACTTTTACGATTAAATTTTTTTTCTTTATTAACTAAAAAATCTTTTTTGGTTAAAAACACAATAATTATATTGAGAATTCATTTTTTGTTCATAAAAATTTAAATATATAGTTCAAAGTGGAACTATTTTGTTAAAAACGCCGTTTTTTCAGATTGAAAATTATTTTTTGTTGCTGAAAATTCGTTTTTTAAAATTGAAAATTAATTTTCGTAACAGAAAATTGAACTATTCCATTTTATGTTAAAAGTCCATATTTCTTTTGTTAAAAATTCAACTATTTTGGTTTAACTTTTTTTAACTAAATAGTTGAATTTTTAAACACAAATGTGTATTTTTCGTTCTAAATGACAAATTTTTAACAAAATAAATGAATTTTCAACCAAATCGTTGAATTTCCAAATAGTAAATATTAACTTGCGAATTAAAATAAAAATAGTTAAAATTTTTAGTTGAATAATTAATTTTTAAATGATTAAAAACAAATTTTGTAAAATAGTGAAACTTTCAATTAAGCAGATGAATTTTTAACCAAAAAAATTAAATTTCTACCAAAAAATATGAACTTTCAACAAAAATTACAGTATTTTAATTCTGAATTGAAAGAATTAATTTTTAATTAAAAAACAACGAATTTTCAGCCATAAAAATAAATTTTCATTGACCCAATAAAATTAATCTTCAATCAATATGATACATTTTCTACAAAAAAAATTTTTTTTAACAAAATGCATAAATTTTCAATAAAATAGATGAATTTTAACATAATTATGGATTTAAAAAAACATGGAATGGGTAAATGTTCAGATCACAACATTGATTTTCAATTGAAAACATAAATTATTTAACAAAATAGATGAATTTTTAACCACAAAGGTGTATTTTCTGTTCAAAATAACAAATTTTTAACAAAATACACGAATTTTCAACCAAATCGTTGAATTTCCAAATAATAAATATTAACTTGCAACTTAAAATAATAATAGTTAAAATTTTTAGTTGAAAAATTAATTTTTAAATGAATAAAAACAAATTTGATAAAATAGTGAAACTAGCAGATGAATTTTCAACCAAAAAAAATACATTTCTACAACAAAATACAAACTTTAAAAAAAATTCGAGTAATTAAATTTTGAATTGAAGGACTTAATTTTTGATTGAAAAAACAACGAATCTTCAGCCCTAAAAATGAATTTTCATTGACCCAAAAAGATGAATCTTCAATCAATATGATACATTTTCTACAAAAAAGTAAGAATTTTTAACAAAATGAATGAATTTTCAATGAAATCACAAAATTAATTTTTGATTGAAAACATAAATTTCTTAATAACATAGTTGAATTTTTGTACCAAAAAGATGAATTTTCTTCCAAAAAAATAAATTTTCAAACCAAAATGTATTTGTTATATTGCTAGTTAAACAAATTTAATTAGCTATCAGCGATAAAAAAATGTTTAACAAAATAGTTAGATTTTCAACAAAATACGTGAATTTTTTATCCAATATTTCTTAGCTTTTGTTTTAATTTCTTAACTAAATTTTTAATTAATTTTGACTTATTTTTTAACTAAAGCACTTATCATTTCAAATAAACGCGGAATAGTTCAATTTTCCGTCAAAAAATGTTAAACTTCCCAAAAAAAAAGACTTTTCTACAAACTAGTTAAATTTTCTGCAAAAAATGGTTTTTAAAATAAAATGATAAATCCTGATTAAAAAAAAATTATTTTTTTAAAAATTTAAAAAAAAATAGTTAACTTTTGACCAAGAACGATTTTACAGTCTATAGAAGAAAAATGTCCTCAAAAATATTTAATTTCCATCCCAAAGACGAATTTTCTATAAAATAGTTGATTCTTCAACGAAAGTTTAAATTTTCAAGATTAAAAAAGTTTTGTCGACACAATATTTAAACTTTTAACCAGAGAAATTGATTTTAACTAAAATGTCGAATCTTCAACAAGAAAATTAATTTTTAACTAAATAAATCAAATTTTCAACAAGAAAAAGATGAACTTATAAAATGTAAAATGTGTCGATATTTTCTAACATGAACTTATGATTTCATAAATTAGGTTTTGGAATACAATAACAAAGTTAAATCTTCATGGAAAAATATTCTAAATACGAAAAAAATCATTTTCAACAAGAAAGGAAAATTTTTAAATGGATGTATGAATTTTTAACCAAATAGTTGAATATCCAAAAAAAAAGATTAACTTGCAACTTAAATTAATAATATTTAAATTTGGTAGTAAAAAATTAATTTTTAAACTACTAAATACAAATTTGATAAAAATAGTTCATCATTCAACCCAGCAAATAAATTTTCAACAACAAAAAATTAAATGTCTACCAAAAAAGACGAACTTTTAACAAAAAAAAGAACATTTAAATTTTGAATCCAAGGATAAAAATTAAAAGTAGTCTTTTCACTGAATTTTTAGACTTTCGTTCCAAAAAACTGGTATCAAAATATCTATATTAAATTATAAATCATACCTATTAAAAATATAAATAATTTAATTGAGGTTTAAAGACTAATTAAATTTTTTTCATACAAAATGTGTCCATATTTCAAAATTAAATGTTTGATTTTATAAAGTTTTGTATTTCAACAATAATTTAGTTCAATTTTCAAAAGAAAAAATTCTAAATACAAACAAAAAATGAGTTTTCAAAAAAAAAGTTAAATTATCAACCAAAAAAGATCAATTTTCTTCAAACCAGCAGCAACAAAAAAGTTGAAATTTCATTTAAAAAAATTAAGTTTTAACAAAACAAAAAGGAGATTTTAACTAAAATTATGAATCCTCCATAAAAAAATTATCTTTTAAGGAAGTTTTTTAACTTTTAACCAAGCAGTGAAATTTTTAACTTGAAAAGTTAAATTTTTAACGCAGGATGTAGTCGTTAATATTTTGAAAAAATATTTTTATTTGAGATAAAAAACATTTACATTTAACCAAAAAAATTAACTGTCAACAAAATAATTGAATCCCTAACTAAGAAAAAATACATAAATATTATATCAAGTAGTTACATTTTCTACTAAATTCTCGAAAATTCGAGTAAACGCTACAAATTTTCTACAAGAAGTTGAATTTTTAAGAAAAAAATTTAATTTCGACCGAAAAGAATTAATTTTTACCTAGATAGTTGCATTTTTAACTGCTACTACATTTCTACTACTTGATTAAGAAATTAAATTTTTTTATTGAAAATGTAACTATTTCGTTAAAAGTCATAGTTTTTTATTCAAAATTTAACTAATACATTTTTAGAAAATCGAGTTTCTTGGCTAAAAAATCTTCTATTGAGTCGAATGTTGAATTCTTTAATGAAAATTCATTTCTTTAAAGGTTTATCATTTTAGTTGAAAATTCATCCCTTCGGTTGAAAATTTTTTGTTAAAGAAATCACCTTTTCGATTAAAATTTTAATTTTTTGTTCCGATTTCGTGTAAGAAATTTAGTAAGAAATTTATCAATAATAAGTTCAAAAAATAACTATTTAGTAGAAAGTATGTACATGCATTTTGTTTAAAATTCATCTTTTTGGTCAGAAAATTAATCTTGTTTGTCAACAATTAAATAAAAAAAA
The DNA here is from genome assembly GCA_010014905.2 of Druon quercuslanigerum. Taxonomy (NCBI): domain Eukaryota; kingdom Metazoa; phylum Arthropoda; class Insecta; order Hymenoptera; family Cynipidae; genus Druon; species Druon quercuslanigerum. Next base: position 13,793 of record JAAAKG020202054.1, read on the forward strand.
AATCCTTAAAAATTGGTCTTTTATGGATAAATTCAGCTGCTTGAAAATTAATTTTTTTTTGTTAAAAAACAACAATAAAATACATTTTTAAACAAGATTATTTTACTACCAAAAAAGACGAATTTTCAATAAAAGTAAAGAATTCTCAAACTTAAAGTAGAATTTTTTCAAAGTTGAATTGTTAAACTAAAATATTAATTTACTAAAAAAAATATTTTAATAAATTGAAGCATGCTTAAGCAAAAAGTGGATTTTTTAACGAAAAAGATGATATTTTAAACGAAAAGATTAATTTTCAACCAAAAATATGAATTTTCAATCAAAAAGATTAATTTTCTACCGAAAAAAACGAATTTTTCACAAAATTCAAGAATTATGAACCAAAAAGTTGAATTTTAAACATAAAAAAATGAATTTTCAAACACGATTATTTTACTAACAAAAAATGCGAATTTTTAATAAAATTCAATAATTCTGAAGCAAAAATTTGAATTTATAAAGAAAAGATAAAATTTTAAACAAAAAGATTATTTTACTGCCAAAAAACATGAATTTCTAAGAAAGAAAGAACTTTTTTTTTAATATTTAAGAAATTATTTCAAGTTCAAAACCTACCTGTTAAATGTTGACCTAAAAAGATGAATTTCTAACTAAAAATATTAGTTTTTCACCAAACAGATAAATTTTCAATAAAAATGATTAATTTTCTAAAAAAAAAATTAATTTTTCCCCAAGTTCAAGAATTCTGAACCAAAAAGTTGAATTTTCAACAAAAAAATAAATAAATTTTTAAACAAGATATTTTTTCCATCAAAAAAGACGAATTTTCAATAAAATTCAAAAGTTTTGAACCAAAAAGTAGAATTTTTAAATAAAAAAATTAATTTAATAAAAAAAATTTTTTCCATAGAATTGAAGAATTCTCAAGAAAAAAGTTGAATTTTTAACTAAAAAGTTGAATTTTTACCTAAAAAGACGAATTTTTAAACAAAAAAATTAATTTTCTACTAAAAACATGAATATCCAATCAAAAAGATTAATTTTTCACTAAAAAAACGAATTTTTCACAAAATTCAAGAATTATGATCCAAAAAGTTGATTTTTAAACATACAAAAATGCATTTTTAAACAAGATTATATTAATACCAAAAAATACGAATTTTCAATAAAATTCAAGAAATTCAAGAATAAAAAGTTGAATTTTCAACAAAAAATGAGAATTCTTAACGAAAACGTAATATTTGATATTTCATACAAAAAATATTTTAATTTTATACCAAAAAAAGTTTAATTCAACCAAAATGGATAAATTTTCAAAAAAATAGTTTGAATTCTCAACAGAAAGAGATTAATTTTCAATTCAATATTTGCGATTTTTAACTATAGACTTCTACTCTTTGGTTGACAATTACATTTTTTCTTTGTTAAAAATTTACCTATTTTGCTGAAAAGTTATATTTTAGGTTACAAATTTAAATATTACCTTCATAGAAAATCAAATTTTTTGGTTTTTAAATCTTCTTTTGGATCGAATGTTGAACGCTTTATTGAAAATTCATCCCTTCGGTTGAAAATGTAACTTTTTGGTTAAAAATTCCACATTTTGTTTAAGAAATCACCTTTTCGAATAAAAATTTAAATTTTTTGTTCAAAATTCGTATAAGAAATTTATCATTAATAAGTTGAAAAAATAACTATTTGGTAGAAAGTATATAAATGCGTTTTGTTGAAAAATCATCTTTTTGGTTAGAAAATTAATCTTGTTTGTTAAAAATAAAACGAAAAATACTTGGTTAAAAATTTGTCTTTTATGGTTTAATTCAGTTTCTTGAAAATTAATTGTTATTTGTTAAAAAACGAATTTTTTTAAAGGTTTTCTCCACTACTGTTATAATGAATGATTGAAAACCTCTCTTTCAGAATTCTGCCAAAGAAAATATCTATTTAAAAATAATATTTACGAAAAATTTAAATAATAATATTTAAATTAAACGAAATTATATGCTTTTAACATACCTTTTTTTATGCAATATTCTCCACTATTTAAAATTCATTCGCATCCTAAATTTATTTTCAGTTTTTTCTTAGTCTATAACAATTCTGCACCTCAGCTTGTTTTTTAACGTTCATTAGAGATATATAAATAATTTTTTATCATATTTTCTTTCTCTTTATTGATTCTGCTCATCAGCATTTATTTCCTTCTTTTTAAGTCTATAAAGCTTCTGTGCCTCAGCCCTTTTTGCCGCAAATAATTTAGGGTTTTCTTTCTTTTTCCTTTCTCTAAAACGTCTCTTCCACTCTGATGATTTTTTACGTTGGTTATCATTGTTTTCTAATTTTCTTCTCTCCCTAAAACGCCTCTGCCTCTCAGCCCCTTTTTTACGTTTATTAACAGCAGCTTTAATATCCACTTCTTTACAACGCTCCTTCGCCTCAGCCTGTTTTTTAAGTTTATTTAATGCTGCAGCTTCAATATTCACTTCTTCCTTCCCATCCGGTAATTTCTTTTTTATTATTTTTAGTCTTTGTCTAAAACGTTTCTGCCTCTCAGCATTTAATTTACGCTTATTCAGTGCTGCAACTTCAATATCCACTTTTTTTCTTGCTACTTTATTAATTACAACTTCAATATCCACTTCTTTCTTCCCATTCTGCAATTTAGGTTTTTTCATTTTTGGTCTTTGTTCAGTAGTAAGATCAAGAAATTTACATAGTAAAATATCACAAAATGGAATTGAATTCTCATTGTCATTTAAGTGTGAATTTTCATTTATTTCAGTATTGATTTCTATCTCTTCTTCTTTAATTTCTATCATGTCAAATATTTCCTTTTTTTCAGCAGTTTCATTTCCTTTAGCATAATGTAATAAATGACGCTCCATTATAAATAAAATTTAACAATAAATCTTCTCTTGTCCACTTTTTTTCCTTTCACTCTTGTCCACTGTAATGAATCAAAAATAATTCTATTAAAAAGAAGTAATGAATAGTGACAAACTATGACTGAAAGTAAAACGAAAATAATTTCCAAGGGTTCATAATTTTATCTTGTCTACTATAATTATAATTTTTTTTAATCACTTTCGAAAAAAGTGGAAAAAAGTTTTAAAAAACATCAAACCAAATTTCTTTTATTTTATTTTTTTTTATAAAGAAAAATTAAAAACCAGAATGAATTTATTTGTTCTTATCCAATGTAATAAATCAAAAATGATTTCATTAAAAAAAAGTAATTAATATTGCTTACAAATATGTTGAAGGAAGTCATAGTCATTGAAAATATAACTGAAAGTAAAATGAAAATAATTTCTAAATGCTCATAATTTTCTACTAAAATTAGAAATATTTTACTGGAATACTTGAATTCTTAACCAAAAAGATGAATTTTAAGATAAGAAAATTAATTTTCATAGAAGAAGATTAATTTTCTACCAAAAAAAAAGATAAAATTGTTTAATTTTTAACGAAAACAAAAATGATGCATTTTTAAATGAAAAACTTAAAATTTCAACCAAAAAGATCAATTTTCAACCTAAAATTGAATAATTAAATTTTTAGTGAACAAAAAATTAATTTTTATCTTAAAAGATGAAATATTCTAAAGGAATGGTTGTCAATTTAAAAAAATAATACTTTAAAAACCAAAAAGAAACTAATTTTAAAAGGTTAAATTTGAAAGCAAAGTTATTAATTTTTAATTAATAATAATTTTACAAAAAAAAAATGAATTTTCAAAAAAATCATGAATTTTTAACTAGAATAATAGAATTTTTAACCAAGACGATTAATTTTAAACTAAAACTATGGATTTTTTATCTCAAATACTTAGAAAAATTAGTTACACTTTAAAATTTTTATTTTAACTTATTATTCTTCAAATTCGTTGCATATTTAAAGAAATTTAATGTAGGTACTGTATTAAATTAAATTTAAACCTCTTCGAAATCCTAAATTTTTAAGGAAAAATATTGCTTTTTAAACAATATATGTGAATTATTAAGCAAATTATTTCATTTTGAACCAAAAAATTAATTTTCTACCAAAAAAGAAGATTTTTTTAGCAAAATACATAAAATCTTAACCAAATAGTTAAATTTTCAATTAAAAAAGATCAATTTTCAATCAAGTAGTTGAATATTGAACCTAAAAGATCAGTTTTTAAACAAAATTGGGATAGTTAAATTTACAGTTGAAAAAATTAATTGTCCACACAAAAAAAAAATTATTTCTAACCAAAGTCAAGCATTTTCCACTTAAATTGTAAATATTTAACTGGAATACTTAAATTCTTAACCAAAAAGATGAATTTTTAAATAAGAGGATTAATTTTCAAAGAAGATTAATTTTCTACCAAAAAAAAGACTAATTTTTCATCAAATCGTTTAATTTTTAACTAAAAACGTTTGATTTTCAACAAAAATGATGCATTTTTATATGGAATATTTAAACTTTCAACCTAAAATTGAATAATTAAATTTTTAGTAGAAAAACAAATAATTTTCATCTAAAACATTTTACATTTTACACTTTTAGATAAAAAAAATAATACTTTAAAACCCAAAAAGAAACTAATATTACAACGTTAAATTTGCAAGAAAAGTGGAATAGTTTAATTTTACATAAAAAAATGAATTTTGAAAAAAATTATGAATATTTGACTAGAATAATTTATAACTAATAGTTAAATATTTATATAAAAAAATTATTGGTCAACCAAAGAGATGAATTCTAAACTAAAATTATGGAATACTCAACTGTAATAGTTCAATTTTCAGTAAAAAAAATTAATTTTCAGCTAAAGAAAAAAAAAATTTTCAACAAAACACCTCATTTTTCAACTAAAGAGAAGAATTTCAAATCAAAATGATGAATCTTCAATACGAAAACTCTTTCGAGAAAAGTAATATCAAATTAATTTTTGTATAAGTAGGTGCGCTAATGCCGATTAGTATGAGAAC
>JAAAKG020202065.1:0-23437 GCA_010014905.2 Druon quercuslanigerum
TTTTTTCAACCAAAATTTTTTTAGATTTTAATTAGAAAATGTTTTTTTTTTTTTTTTTTTTTTTTTTTTTGATTGTTCGGTGTGGTCAAAATGTAGTCGTTAGATTCTTGTTTTTTGTAGGAATTTTCATGAATTTAATGAATCACATTAATTTTCACTAGAAGAAGACCAATTATGTACAAATTTAATTTATATATTTGAAGCATGCACTATAACTCTTTAAAACACAGCTATATCGATTTTCTGCCTCACAGAGAAATTTGCAATTAGATACAAATTGCCTTCACTGAAAGATGGATGAACAGGCTTTGATCTCCTGTTTGCAAAATTGCAAACACTCCTAAACTAAAGTACCTAGAGTACGGATTTGTATGTAAATATACCAAAACATGGATCAGCGACGATTTGAAGAAAAAAATAAATATCAAATCTCCCTTGAGACGAGTGCCTTATTCATAAATTGAGTAACGTTTCGAATGTTTTCCTTAACGATAAAGCTTAGCAAAATCTGGGAAGGAAGCCAATTTTATGAGACTTTTGGCTTGGCTCCGATCCCTTTCGAATGCAAAACTCGATTGACTTTACCCAACGCGGCCGGCTTTCCAATGAAATTTCTACGGGAGCTTTATCGATCTTGCGTGTGGAGGGAATATCTATGTGCAACAGGCTCCCCTTGTCCTTCGCAATTTGACATTATGTAAGTGCTTGTGTTTCTACTGCCTCTCCATAATGTTACACAACATTTACATAATCCAAAACCCTCTGTGGATGATTGTTAAATCAAAGGTATAATTGAGCGACTGAACTGGAATTCACGTCATTATTAATAATTTAATAATAAGAGCGATGTCTGTCCGGAAAGTATCCGACCACGTCAGGTTCCAGGAGTAGGTCTTAATTCTGGTCAGTTGTGATAATTTCCCCTTCAGAGCTTTCGTAGGAAGCCAAAACCTTCTTCTAGTAATCCTCCTACTTTCAGAAGCACTTCTCAAAATCATCTTTCGGAAGAGCTCACAGATGATTTATCATATTCTGTTTTATTTCCGCTACGTCTTTAAAGCGTTTTCCTTCTAGAGGATAACTACAATTATCTAAAAATTAATGACGGACAGCTGCCACTTTTCCACAAATCTGGCCCAAACCTTCTTCAAAATACCTTCACGTAAAAAGCTTGAGAAGTGCATCAGAATTTTCGAAAAATTGACATCATACTTCAGAGTTTGATCTAAACTTTCCCAGTTTTTTATGGATACAAGAGGAGTGTCTAAGAAATAAACCGTACCCATAACTGTTATTTTTAACCCGCCATTAACGCCCTTAATATGACCCAATAATAAAAAACTACATTTTTACGGGGGGTAACAAAGGGACTAAAAATAAAATTTATTAGTTCGCTTTCATTTTCTAGAGACTCCTCTTTAATCTCTAATAAAACTAGCCATGATTTGATCAAACCCTGAAGTATGATCCGGTAGAACGTGCTAATATTTTAATTTCTAAAAAAATGACGGCTTTTCTTTCTCCGGACATTGAAACTTGGGGAGAGGTGACATTCCCTGCAGCTGGAAAAGCGATTTTTTGGACCATCTTAGTATCCATGGTGGACAACACATTTTAGGTTTTACATTATTGCGTGATTTTGCCGGTGCGGCCAAAACTATTCTTTATGTAATGCATCAATCACAGCCTCATTAAAAAGCATTTCGCAAATTATAACGATAGTTACCAAACATGAATAAACAAGTTTTCGGCTAAATTTAATGCACGATCTTTGTTCGGTGCGTTTCGTCATCCGGAAATGTGACGCGTACGTAACTAGACTTTTATGCAACTGCGTACACTATTCGACTAAAGGTTCAAAATTCTATCTCGCTATTGAAATATTGTCCGAGGTAAATATATTTTGGTTAAATATACGGAAAAATCTGGGACTGGCAGATAATTTAAATAAGTTCTCCATCTAATGACTATAGGTTTCACGTTGGTCGCAAGCCATTTTTATTTTAAAATCAAAAATTTTGAGATTTGCTCAGTAATCGTTATTTTTTAGCTTTGGCATTTTGTTACAAGTAATAAGTTGAAGTGAAGTTTCATTATACAAAGACGCTAAATTTAAATTTGGAAGTATTGCGACCACTAATTTTTCTTTAAAAGTGCAAAAAATTGCCAATTTGCTGATAAAATATAATCAGTGAATCTTAAAATAACTATTTCAAAATTCTTCAAAAATTTCTGCTTCGAGGCTTTGCCATTTTTCAAATAACAAGTTGAAGTAGATTGCCATTATTCGAGGGCGTTAAATTTTAATTTGAAGTACATGGTTAATTTATTTTTCATGTCACTAATTGCTTTGCTGATAACAAAATTTAATTAATGAGATGTAAATTAAGTCACCCACCAATACCTAGAATTTGTAATCGTACGTTATTTTTATATCTTTGAAGTTTAAAAATGCGGAACACATTTTGGAAGCCTATTTAAAAACACTGTTTGCACTGTATTAAAATTTTTCTTAAAAGTAAATTTTGACATGATTTGTGAATTGAAGCAAATTCGGGCCTGACAAAACATAAGTAGGTACCAAAACCAGAATTTTTCAGGAGGCAGAAAAAACTATCAAACTTTAACGAACTAATTAAAAAAAGAAGAAATTACTTTCGAACTATTACTAACTAAACCATAAAGGAGCATCCTGAAAGAAGCAACTTTCTTAGAAAGATCCTTATCAAAAGTACGGCGCATCCCCAAAAACGAAAATATTGAGACGCGAATAGTTGCACACCTTTTTATCTTCTAATTTAAAGAAAAATGATAAAGTATACTTCTAAGCTATTACTTAGCTCTATTAAATCTGTTGAATCGTGAAATAACAAGCAAAAAGAAGTAATCACTTTAAAAGGAAAAATTAGCGAACACGGATTTTGACCCACTTCCAAGTAGAACTGGACAGTAATATTCTACAGAAGCATGAGTTAGATTGAAAGAAATAGTTGAAGTCAATGCATTTCCAATATTTCTCACTCAAGTCCTGCAATTGTTTTTGCTTTTAGCAAAACAGTGTTTTTTAGGATATTAAAAATGTGGTATTTCGAAAATGGCAGAATGACCAATTGTTTTTGAATATTTTTCTTTACGAAAAACTATTATCATTTTAAAATATTTATTTTGAAACGTATAATTGCAAGAAACCACGCGGTAGGGGTAGTTTAGGAATTACTCTAGAAATATTCAAAAAGTTGACATTTTTATATAATTTTTTATTTTTAATGTTCATACTGTAAAGTACATAATTTTTTATGCCATATGGGACGTATCAGATAGTTCACGATTGTGCTAGTCCACATTTAAGGATCAAAACTGTTCATGAAATCAATTTTATTATTCGAAGTTCACAATGAACCAATTTTTGATAAAAGAAACGTTTATTTAAAATATATTTACCATATATTTTTATATTTATTTTAAAAGATAGGTTTGGAATTAAAGAAAAAACAACGTTTTTTTACGGTTGAGTAGCCTTGATGCAAATAGCTCTTGTGATGCTATTTATCGAAACAATGTAAAAAATATACTCGAAACTGAAAAAGTAAACTTTTATCATAACAAACAATAATTATTTTTTATTTTAATAAGGCTTTTTACGTATCAAGGTAAAAGTTACAAAAGAATGGGAAAGTTTATTTTTGTAATTTTATACATGCAATCTTGAATCCTTATAATTTTTAACCACTTCAAGCTTCTAATTACCAGGACATTAGGATACAATTTGTACTGGTAACATTTTGAAAACCTTGAATTTTAAATCATCTTTTAAAATTTTAATTTTAATTTGTTTCGTATAAAGGCTTTCACTTGAAAATTGTACAATCTAAAACGATGTTCAATTGCTTGAAAGATGAAAATGTCCAAAATGATGTTTTTAGGTTTGAGACAAATATGTGTCCTAAAAAAAACTAAAGAAGAGACTCGAAGATAATTATGACATTAAAGAAGTGCAAGATTTAGGTGCCTCGATATAATTAAAAAAGCGTTTTCATTTAGGCTATTGGCTGAAAATAGGATACTATAGGAGTCAAATCATAAAAAAAGGTACAATAGAGTAATGCATTTCCAAATTCGCTCAGAATAGGGTAAATATATTGCATTTTAAACAAATTGGTAGCATTTCCAAGCCAAGAAGATTATTTTAAACTTAAAAGAAAGAATTTAAAAAAATTATAATTTTTCACCAAACAGTTTCATTAATAATTACATTGTTGAAGTGTCCAGCAAAGAAAACTAATTTTTTTAATAAAACAGGAAAGAAGGCGAATTTGTTCGAAGATGGTTGAATATTCATCAAAAAAGTTCATTTCCAACCATAAAAGATAAATTTTCAATCCAAAATAACGAATTCTTAACAAAGCAGTTGAATTTGCGACTAAAAAAGATGAATTTACCAAAATATTAAAAATCTTTGAATATAATTTTAACAAAATGCGCAACATTTTAATCAAATAGTTGAATTTTCAACTGAAAAAACATCTTTATTAAGCTAATTTTTAATTAAAAATCAATAAGAATTTTAAACTAAAAAATAACATCGTTGAATAAAAAATATAATTTTCACATATATTCAGTTCATAAAATTAATTTTTATTTCAAAATAAAAAAGAATTTTAAAGTCAAAAATCTCTTCGTTGAATAAAAAATATAATTTTCACATACATTCAGTTTATAAAATAAATTTTTAATTAAAAATTAAAAAAAGAACTTTCAACCAGTCGAGTTAAACCAAAAAAGGCAAATTTTCAGCTAAAGAGTTCAGTTTTCAAGCTAAAAAGTCGAATGTTTTAGAAAACAAATTACGTTTATACCGCAAAGATGAATTTAGAAATCCTTTTTGAATTTAAAAGTTAATTTAGAATCAAATAGTTACCTTTTCAACTAAAATGATGAATAAATTTTTAACACCAAAAAATGGATTTTTCACATGCTTATTTAATATTTTAACCAAAAAAATTGTTATTTAAAATGAAAACAGTTGATCAAAATAGTTGAATTTACAACAGAAAAGCTACAGCTTCAAAAATAATGTATCTTTACATTTTTTTTTAATTATAAAAAAAGTGTTCAACATATAACCAAATTGATAAATTTTTAACCTGAAAGGCTTTTTTCAATCAAGAAGATTAATCTTCGACCAAAAAACTTGATTTTTCAACAAAACACCTGAATTTTCAATCAATGAGTTAAACGCTTAACTAAAAAAGATAAATTTTTAACTAAAACGATTAAATTTTAGCCAGATAGTTGAATTTTCAAATAAAAAATATCTTCGTTAAATAAAAAATATAATTCTCGCACATATTCAGTTTAAAAAATCAATTTGTAATTAAAAATAAAAAAATAATTTTCCACCAGTTGAATTAAACCAAAAAATGCGACTGTTTTAGAAAAAATTTACTTTTATACCGCAAGCATGAATTTAGAGATCTTTTTAAAAATTAAAAGTTAATTTGGAATCAAATAGTTACATTTTCAACTTAAATGATTAATAAATCTTTAACAGCAAAAAATGCATTTTTGACAAAGTTGTTTAATCTTAAACCAGGTAGTCGATTTTTCAGTCAAAAAAATGTGTTCATTTCAAAACATGCGTATTTGATATTTTAACAAAAAAAAATTATTTTACAGTTGCATTTTCGACCAAAGGAGATGAAGTTTCTGCCAAGAAAATTAAGTTTCAACTTAAAACGCGAATTTTCATCAAACTTGTTAAATTTTTAACAGAAGCGATAAAGCTTGAAAAAATAATAAATCTTGCAAAAAATTTATAAGAAAGTGTTTAACTTTCAACCAAATTGTTAAATTTTCAACCTGAAAGGCTTTTTTTACCCAAGAAGATTAATTTTCTACCAAAAAACTTTATTTTTCATCAAAACACCTGAATCATTAATTAATGAGTTGACGTTTGAACTATAAAAGGTAAATTTCTAAACAAATAGTTAAATTTTTAAATAACAAGATTAAATTTTAACCAGAAATAGAATATTTAAATTTTTAGTTCACAAAATTAATTTTCTACTAAAAAGATAAATCTCTAACTAATAAAATAATAATATTTAACATAGTAAATGCATTTTCAACAAAATAATTAAATTTTTAACAAAGTGATGCATCTCAAAGCAATAATATAAAATACACTTTTGAAGCGAAAAAAATGAACTTCCAGCTAAAATACACTGAAGCATGGTTTTAAATACGGTTTTGGGCTTGGCTTGCAGTGACCTTCAACATAAATCCAGGGAATCCAAACGTAAACATTCAGGATCGTGTGAACAATTTCTGTTGGTTTGGGATGAATGCTAAAATCTGACGCAACCAACGCGCTGAGAGAATACTATACTGTGCGCTTTGTCGCTACGTGACTGTTGGTCAGGCATAACAGAGCACCGCCTTAATTTCGGTCCCGCGGCCCCCGCATTCACCAAAATGCCGAGGACTGAAATTCGAGGAACGCCGCACACCCAGGTTACTTAAATCCAGAGTTCAGTGTAATTGGATTTTTATGCTGAGTTATATTAATTTAGTTAGAATTTAAGTAAAATTCGCAAGCCATGTTAAAACTAATTAAACTTCCTTGACAAATCGATCATAAATGCGTGTAAAGTTTCGTTTTTGATTGGCCAGATTGGCCAGAATGTTCGTTCGAATCTGAAAGTAGAGCTGTTCGCCATGGCATTGAACTATAGCTCCCTGGACGAGGGACGAAGTATGGCTATGGGGGTGGAAAACGAAGGGAGTTGCGAAGAGGGGGTTGGTGGCAAAGGGGACCGACGCTCAGAGGCTCGAGGGGTTGCCAAGCATCGCGACGCTCCAATCCGCGGGCTTTTTCTTTCGCGCCTTTCAACCAGAGAAGTCGATTAGGCCAAACACTGTGAACAACCAAGTTTCTTGTATTCAAAATGTGTTTAAAAAACTGACGCTCCTCATTCGAGGAAGAGTGAAAATTTAATTTTCCACCTGCGCGTCACTTTCAAAGCTTTCACGACACGAGCGTCCAAGTAGAAATATTAAAAACAAAGAACGCGCTTTCAATTAAAGAAAAAAGTTTTCTTCGAGTGATAAATGCTACATATCATGCAATGATAAAAGTGATAGACCTTTAGAGAAAGTGGAATTTTTCGCTTTTAGAACTTAAATTAGAATTTAATCAGATTTTTGGAAAAATTAGATAATATTAATGTGAGCTCTAGCCTACAATTACGTGTGAGTGCATTCGATTCTCAAGGAAGCGCGAACTCCGACCGTGCGACTCAACGTGAGAGAAAGGATTCTGAAGAAAGATCAAATACTCATCGTGAAGGAGTGAAGCGATTATTCCCTCGCGAGTTGCCGGGAAGTCCGCGTGTGTTTAAAATAGAATTCAGACTGATAGTAGCTAAATTATTTATAGAAAATAATAAATATCAAAGGGAAATAATAATTCCGGGGGATTTAATTTTAAACGTTATGGAGTGTAGATAGTGATTTCTGTAAAACTATTAAATTTATCGTTGAAAAGTGTATGACACGCTGAGAAATAGAGTGACTAAAAAGTAATTCATGATGCAGGTGAGAATATAAATTATTTCATTATAATTTCTCTTTATAACGAAAAAAAAGTTTAAATATGATTTCGGCTATAATTTTCTATTTGTTTTAATTTTTTGAATTGAAGCTAATTAATTCTTAAGAGATCCAATGAGGATTACCTGAAAAAAATATTGTTACTATTTACTTTATTTTAAAGATTAGATTGAAAAAATTTTAACATTTAATTATAGTTATTAAGTAATTTTTCTTTTCAATCCAAATTAAAGAATAATACAAACTTTAGAAAACAAATATATATATTTTTTTATTGTTGTAAACAAATTTTATTAACAAATTCGCAGTTTTAGCAATTTTTTAGAATTCGAGGAACTCTTTTATACTTCTTTTTTATGACTTGTCAGTTGAGCTTGAACAAACTATATTGTTATTTCATAACAGTGATTCTTATTACAAAATCTTATAAATAATTTATGTTAGCGATCTAATTTTTCCTGAAATAGCAATATAATTTACTTAACATCACTGTTATATAAAAAAATAACACGTTTAAAAAAAAATACCTAAAACTCTTTAAAATTGTTCAAACTGCGCATTTGGTTATAACAATAGAAATTGCATTTGCTTTAAAATTTTAATGTTTAGGTATTACTTTAAATTTTATTGAGAATAAAAATCACTTTATAAATATCCAAAACCATTCAAAAATCACCTATAATTGTTTATAAGAATACAGTTGTTAACAACAAATTATTCATGTATAATAAACTATCAATTTATGTTTCACGAATGTTTATTTTTGAATAACATACTAATGTCGAAAATTTTGAATGAACTACGTGTTATTAAAGTAAAAAAACCTTTAACTTTACAACTTTTTAACGTTATGTTTAAATATTGAAAATAGAAAAATTTCTTTATAAAATCGACCTTAAGGGATCGCTTAAGAATAAAGTTAGCTTAAATTAAAAAAAATCTTTGAAATCGATACCACTGTTCTGCGACATTGTCAAAAATCGTTATCTGCAGAGTTCTAAAGTCTTTTTCCATTTTTCATTTTTTTTTACACTTGTGCATTTTCAATTTCTCACAAATTTTAGGACCCTATTTTGCACGAGATAATTTGGCTTTAATATACCCCTGCAATTATCTTTGATTTTTTGCGCCCATAAAAGCACATTTAAAACCTTTTTTTGCATGATATTGTTCTCGATTTCAAAACTCTTTTTTTTACCAACCCTATGAAAAATATTTGACTACTCATCCCAAAATTCGGACGATAAGATACTTCACTTTATTTAAGTTTATTTTATATAATTTTAATTTGGTTTCTTCAAAGTAACACCAATATTAAAAAATAATAAATTTATTTATTTATGCTATTAACATTTATTTACCAAGTAATAAGTATTAAATGAACTAGGTGGAAAAGTATAAAATAGTGCAGGTAAAATGTACCATTAATTCTATTTGGAAAGTGTCCAAAAAGTATCGAGTAGACGCTTCCTGGAAACAGTGAGAGGATTCGCTTCTGCTACTATATTTAGTCACTTTCACTGATTGGCGAGCAGCCAGTAGAGAAAAGCCTACACTGTAACGTATTGATCTGATTTTGAAATTTTTATTTAACTGAGCATTCAGTCATGCAACATTAACATAGTCACGAGGATCGAAAGTTCAACAGTCTGGACATGTTTGTGCCCCTTTCAATATTATAACAGAAATACAAGAGCTATTTTTAAAATAATGATTTATTTTTGGGTATCAACAAAACTTAACATAAAATAAAATTATAATTTGATTAATAATAATAATAATAATAATAATAATAACAATCTAAGCCGGAGCCTCTCAAAAATTTTCAATGTACTTTTACCGAGATTCTGGTGGCTCGGATCCCACCTTAAACTATAGGTCTACCCGTCATGCAGTTGGTTTTAACCCACTCCATGGATTGTAGCGTAAATAAACAGGTTTGTTTCAATATCTCAAAGTAGGAATACTGCTCTTATCAGATCACCTGATTGCGTTATGATTTTAATTTTGATAAGAATAATATAATGATATTATAATTCTACTCATTCAAATTTAAAATAAAAGGTTTAATTCTCTCTGAACTGTCCGACTGGACGCATTTAATTGTTGAATGTTTCTCGGACGATCATCGAAGTTAAGCAATGCTTGACTCTTTTGTACTCGGATAGGTGATGTTTTTTGTTTATATTGTAGCTACACGAATATAGAATATACCAGTAAGGTTCCAGTATAATCGAATGGGATAGTTTAATATTAGGCTATATAAAAAAAAATTAAATAACAATGAATATTGGATAGTCCTCGTTTAGAAAAAATTGTTTGATTTTTGTTTTAGACTCCTCATTTTGACCAGCCTCTTTCACTTTTGGGTGAGTTACCTTCATATGGTACATTTGAAGGGAATAATTTGAGACTCATTCTTTTTTTTTTTGTAATTCATGCATACAAGTATGCAACATTGTAGATACTCGTAGTAAAGTATTTACAAATTTACACTATTATATATAGGCTATACAAAATTGTACAGAGTATAGAAGAAATTTTCAAACTTGTTCAGAATTTTCAAAGTTCTATAAGAATTTTAAAATTGAAGAAAACTTCATAATATGTAAAGAATTGTACAAAATTATCCTAAAATTACTAACTAATATAGAAAAGACTGAAAAGAAAACTATTTACAATTACTAATTGAAAATATTGGGAATTTCAAAAAAATGTGTAAAGTGTGCGAAATTCTACAAAATTGTATAAAATTGTTAATAGGGGTACAGAGTTGTAGAATATTGTACAAAACATTCAGTTCTGAAAAAAATTTGGAATCGTAACAAACAATAGAGAATTATTTAGAACTGAACAAACTTGTATAAAAATATTTATTTTTTCGTAAAATGATTCTGTAAAAATACTAAATGTAATATAGCGTTATAAACAATTATACAAAATTGTAATTAATTGCACAACCAAAATTTTTATGAAAGTTTTCACTGGATTTTTAACGGACAAAGGTTGTTTTACGATACAAAATCTGACCTCATAACTTTTCCTTAAATAATCGTGATACTTTAAGTATTTCTCACCTTGAGACAGTAAGCGCGACTGAAGGAGGTCATTAACTCGAGAGGTTATATCCTAGTGAGGTAACTGAATGAAAAGATCAATGCCAAGATCACTCAGGAAAAATTATTGTAATCAAATTCCCACATTATTAATAAATTTTCCTAGATTATTTCAATAAAGAACCTTATTTAATTTCAAATTATTATTTTTCATTATCAAAATAATTGTTATAATTTCTTCTCATTACAATGAATGTAGATGATAAAGTACTAATTGATAGAATTTCTTTAGGCATGAATGAACTAACAACAGCAAATTAATAGATAAATCAATTTAAATTATAATCATAAAAATTAAAAAAACGAGTAAACAAATGTAATTAACATATAAAATATTTTATTATAATATGATAGAATGTTCTTGAATAGGGGTTTCCCTATTTTAATAAACACGTAGTTTCAGGCATAGTGCACGTCACATGGCAAGGTGATTGAATTATTTTTTAGCTTGAAAAATAGAATTATTTATAATTATTGTAATTTTTTCCATCTGCTTCGATTATTCAGCTGCTAACCTTATTCTATTATAAATATATATTTATAACAGATCGGCTAAAATAAAGACAGATTGAAAACAAAATTACTAATCTGGAGTTTTAAAAAAGGGTAGACCATGACAAATTATTTATGTTTATAAACAGGTGATAAAAGAGATAAGCTCATGAGGACAATTATTAATAAGTGTATCCAAATATTTCGAGGCAACCAATAATCAGGATCAAGGGTGAGTCCGAAGAAGGGTCGGGTTCGTTCCGAACGAAAATAAGAATTAATTTAAGCTTGGCACGAAACCAAGGGGGATATAATAAGTGTAAATATAAGAATTTTTGTACAAGAGATAGAAGGGAAATTACAATTATAGTTGATGTAAAACTAATGTAGAGCTGTCGTCATAAGGGAAGAAAAATGAAAAACTAATTGTTGTTGTCATGAAGGGGTGTAAAGGTGATAAAAATAATAAATTATCTACTATCACGCGGGCAATACCTAAGAAGTATTTTTATCAGTATAAAGGAAGTTAGTATCACAAAACTCACTTATATTAATTGGTTTAACTTAGATTATTTAGTTTTAAATTAATATGCTCAAACATGAGCGACTTTAAATCATTTTTAGTACTACTGAAATAAAATTAATTAATTAATTACTTTAATTATAATAAAACTCCCTAAAATTAAAAACTTTAAAAAAAGTCAATTATAACGTTTTTACCAAAAAAGTTAATTGTCAAAAAACTGTTGAATTTTAAAGTGACAAAAACTTTCAACTATAAAATGTCAATTTTCAAACAAAAATGAAATAGTTACATTTTCAATTAAGAAATATTCAATATTAATATTATTATTTTATTATTAATATTAATTTAACATTACTATTTTAATAGAAGAAAAATCATTCTTAATCAAAAAAATAAATTTTCAAGTGCACGACGAATCTTTAAGAAACAAACAAAAAATTAACGAAATTATTGAATTTTAAACTGTAAAGGTGAATTTTCTATCGTAAGAGGCAAATTTTCAATAAGAAAAATACTAATTATGAACGTAATAGTTACATGTTCAAGCAAACAAGTTATTTTTTAACCCAAATGATGAACTTTCAAATAAGTATATAAATATCGAAGTTTTGAACTAAAAAATAAAAATAAAATCGTTACATTTTCATTATAAAAATTAGTTGTCAATTTAAAGATACGAATTTTTGATAGGAAAAAAATTAAATTTTCAACTAAAGAAAGGCATTTTCATCTCCAAATATGATTTTGAAAAAAAAGTTAACTCTTCAACTAAAATAATAAATTTTTGACCAAAAAGGTGAATTTTCAACGAAAAAAAATTGACCATAAGAAAGTGGAATTTTCAAGAAATGCCTGAATTTTGAACTAAAAAGTCATTTTAATAAAAAAAACGAACTTTCAACAAACCACATGAACTTTTAAGGATATAGTTAAAATTTTATCTAAAGCACATCAATTTTCAACCAAATATAAAATATGTAGTTAAATTTTCAATAAATAAAATTGATAAAATATTCAGCTAATGAAGATCAATTTTCAACCGGACATGAAATAGTTAAATTTTCAGTAAAAAAAATTAATTTTTATAAAAAAAAGGATTTTCAAGAAAATGATGAAATTTTTAAGTGAAAAGATGAACTAATCACTACGAAGATTAATATTTTACCACAGAAGACGAATTTTTAACAAAATACATGAACATTCAGGGATATAGTTGAATTTTCAACTAGGGAAGATAAATTATGAAACAGACATGGAATAATACAGTTTTCAGCAAACAGAAATTACTTTACATTAAAAAAAAGGATTTTCAAGAAACGCGATTATGAAATTTTTATCTGAAAAAAGAACTAATCAATAAGAAGATTAAAATTTGACCACAAAAGACGAATTAAAAAAAAAATACATGAACATGAATGTTATAATAAAAAATACATGAATGTTCAGTGATATAGTTGAATTTTCAACTAAAGAAGATAAATTATCAAACAGACATGGAATAGTATAGTTTTTAGAAAACAAAAATTAATTTTCATGAAAAAAAAGGATTTTCAACAAAATGGTTAAATTTTTGACTGAAAAGATGAAAGAATCACTAAGGAGATTAATATTTGACCACAAAAGACGAATTGTTAACAAAATACATGAACAGACAATGATATAGTTGAATTTTCGACTAAGGAAAATAAATTATCAAACAGACATGGAATAGTATAGTTTTCAGCAAAAAAATTAGTTTTCATAAAAAAAAAGTATTTCCAACAACTTAGTTGAATTTTTAGCCAAAAAGATGAATTAAATTCTAAGGAGATTAATATTCTACAACAAAGAACTAATTTTGAACAAAATACATCAACTTTGAACGAAGTTGTTAAATATTTACTGATTTCCTTACTAAAGAAGAGCAATTTTTAACCAGACATGTAATAATTAAATTTTCAGTAA
The DNA here is from genome assembly GCA_010014905.2 of Druon quercuslanigerum. Taxonomy (NCBI): domain Eukaryota; kingdom Metazoa; phylum Arthropoda; class Insecta; order Hymenoptera; family Cynipidae; genus Druon; species Druon quercuslanigerum. The sequence goes on from JAAAKG020202065.1 coordinate 13,690, forward strand.
AAAAATTATTTTAACCAAAAAAATAAAATTTTCAACCAAATATTTAAATCTTCAGCAAAATAGATGAATTTTTTACGAAAATAGTTAAATTTTCAACCAAAAAGACGCAATGTGAACCAAAATAATGACACCAAGTTCAGCTTCAATTAGTCCAAAATTCCCTGAGTTTCAGGTTTTCTCTGAAATTCTCTGATTTTTCCGAATTCCCTGACCTATATCAACCCTGACGCAAAAGCGCCATTCATCCCTTTACTCAGAAGACATAAAAAACCTCTCTCAATTTTCTCTGCTGAAATAATTATCCTGTCACAAATACTGATAAAATTATCCTTAATAGGAACTTATCTAACTTCCTGTATTTGCAAGAAACGTAAAAATGCAGATGGTGATCGATGGAAGTTCGACGCCGGCGCTAGGACGTTCACAGGTGGTCGCCACGCCAATGCATAGCCTACGCCACGCAGTCTGACCGTTCTTTCGCGTACGTGCGCCTCGCGAGGTTTCGGGGTCTTCGACCGCGGCCACGCCATTGATTCAGGGGGCACTTCCGGTTCTCCTTTATTATGACGGCAAAATAAACTACCGCAATATAACCTACAATTAATTTCAAGCTGACATACTTTTTTATCGGGAATATGCATCCTGAGAATAATATATCATAAAAATTGTTACATCAGTCCATTGACTAGTTACTATACGAATAGAGTATAAATATAAATCGTGTGTAGTAAATACGTGAGTCGATACACCTTAACGTCCTTAACCTCAAAATGTAAACTTCCGGATTCGGAACCATACCATTCAACCCCTAACTTGTCGGTAAATAAGGAATCGACTGAGTAGCTGCAGTTAGTCTTCTCGTCCTGAGTTCTGATACCAACAGAACGTAAATTTCGTAACCTCACCTAAGTTTACATAACCTAACCTAACAAAGAAAATACGAGCCCTTAACGTGCAGTGAAAAAACCATGGTATGGTCGGGCGTTATGTGATCATCGTTACTGACCACTAGGGTCTTCTAATCTTGTCTACAGGTACCGTTTATACTTTATAGCTTGGAATTGAAATCGAAAGTTAACCTTTTACGAATATTGTCGTCTTAGGAATAGATTCAATTGATTTACGCCTCTCCCGGGCATGTTTGGAAAAGCTGGCGTCAATACCGAAACAGAATGATTATTTATTTCTATATTACTTTTTGTTCCACAAAATTAGAATATTTTTGTAGAATATTTTTCTGACGATTTTTTTTAACAAAAAATTTAAATTATCAGAATAGAAATTTCTGAAATACTAATAATCGCTTTTGACTTTAAAATAATCCAATTTAAATAATTTGAAAATAGTGGAAACCACTTATTTAGAACAAAAGTTGAGGGGGATGAACCTATATAATTATTTTCTTAGAAAATAATTAATATTTTTTATTGTTGTATTTTTAGATTGTTTTGGATAGTTTTAGAAACTTGTTATTCTGAGGGGTGAAAAAGCAGTTGTTATTCATTAAAAGTTTAATGAAACATTTTTCTCTTACTTCTCTCCGCAAGCGTCACTATTTCTTATTTGTTCTTGAAAAATATTTGCACGTCAGAACTTGTTTGGTTTAAAAGTGGTTTGAGGATAGAGATAGTTTAATGTTATTCATTTCAGAAAGACCTAGAGGATTGAAATTTATCGAAACAATTTTTTTTATTGCATGCGTTTTTTCCCCCTAAAATTTATTGTTATGAATGTCATAATGGTATTATAATTTTTTAATGATATTTTTAGAAGTTATTATTGGATCTTTCTGAAATGTTAATCACAGTTTAGTCATCTAAATAAAAATTAAAGAAATTATTTAAAAATAATGTCGGCTACCCCTCCTTCAACCTCACAAGTTGGCACTGAAGAAAAATCGACGAGTTGATTGAAAAGTTTGAGACCATACGGTGTATCTGAAATAAAAAATTAAGTATATTTTTAATTCGCGTATCCATGACTATGGTACGGCGGAGAAAACAAGTTTTAATTTCAAACATAACAAAATGGCAGATTTTTGATAATTTTTTTTTTAATTTTAACTTTTTTAGGCCATTATAAATTAATGATACGTCATGCCATAGCCAGATTATAAATTTTTCTATTTTTTTTATTTTAGAAGCGCCCAAACCTATCAATCGGCTGGGAAAATTTTTCTTTTGTACCAAATTCTGAGGGAAGCACCTGAAATCATTTTAATTTAATTTTTTTATCTTTTATTTTGAAAAGCAAAGGGCGATAAAGATTTTAGGAAGATCCGATAACATCTTTTTAAAAAAGAAGCGCAAAACGACATTTACTTTTGAGCTTATTATCCCTTAATTAATATTAATAATGATGTATTATTAATAATTTATATAAATTACGCCAATATACTGTTTTTACAGTAAAAATTTTGTTCGACTGAGCAATAATTTATTAAAAATTTTAGATTGACTTAGAATTCTTTAACTTGGAGGATGAAAATGAAGGTTTCCCCAAGAGTTCGAGAAATTTACCTTTTTTATAAATACCTCCTATTTTTTTTGTCTCCCACTTTTTTTCAGGAAAAGTGTTATGATTGTTTTCAATTTCAAACATCTTGACTTAGGAATTTATGTATTCAGATATAAACCAATTTTTAAGAGTAAGGGTGGCAATTGAATGAATTCTGGAAAACTTAGAGGAATGGCATTTGTCTCAACAATTTTTTGTCTCGAATAATGTGAATATTGTATGTTGAAAAGCTTTTACACAGTTTCGAATTTGAATATGTTTTTAAATAAATTTTTGTAAATATTTGACAAACGGGAAAGCTTTAAACATATGGATTCAACACATTAAAATTATTATTCTCTTCGAGCAAAAATAGTTTTTGTTGAAAAAAATGTTCGGCTTCAGAATATGGTTTCTTTTGAGAAAATAATTTAAGTTTGTTGTACGAAAAAATGGATGATTTTTAGAAAAAAGTACGAGACATATGCACATGTTTTTATATAATTTTAAATACTTTGAAAGTTTCATAATGCACTTCTAATAATGATTCTAATATCCGAAATATTAGCATATATATATTTTTTTATAATAAGAATATTTTACATTCAAACATTATATTTTCTTTTTTTTTAATGCATTTAAAATTCAACTAGATTAATATATAATTATTTCACGGCTTAAAATCTTTTTTAATCACGCACATAATGAAAAATATTATATGGGTCAAAGTTGTTGGGCATTCAAATTCTAAGGCTAATAAATATTCTTAAATTTGCAAGAATGCGTCACGATATTAGCACAGCAAAACAGCAGACAAATTTCAATTTCAAAAATAATTTTTTATGTCTACTAATAATTACAAGGATTGCTTTTAATTATATATTTACACTGATACAAACTTTTAATTAATAAATCTAATAACTCTAATATAAAATAAGACAGGTAAAATATTGTTAAATACAAAAGAGTGAAATGAAATACATAAACAATTTCATTAATAAAAAAATATTCAATGAATATAAAACTGAAATATTACGCAACGAAATAGTTAATTTAAATAAGACTAATGTAATAGATTTATTATATAAAGTGGTAGAACTACATATGAATTATAATAGAACTCTATTACTAGGAATTGTTCTTAAAGGAGAGGAATATTTATGATTATTATTTGTTTGTTTAATACGAACATTTTATATTATATAATTATGATTTGTTGTTCTTTAAAAATGTAAACTCCAAATAGATTAGAATATAAATTCGGCACCTTTTTACATTTGTTTCCTCAATCACTACGAAAGCAATAAATAATATTATTTGGGACTAATGAGGAATAAAGTCCAATTTTCCGACCATATTTTTAATAAAAAGTAAATAGGTAAAAATAAGGGGTTTCTCTCATAAACTGTAATTTGGGCTCTAATAGTTATTTATAAATATAAAAACTAAATAGTAATTTACCTTTGTATCTTCTTTCTATTTACTAAAAAATTTGATTAACAAATTAATGAGCAATGTCTGTTTTTCTCTTATATGCCCGAGTAAAAATTCTTCGACTTGAGCTCGACTTGGTGATGTCTTGAGTTCGTCCTCAAGACATTGATGTTTGGCTGCGTCTCAAAACTGAGTCGAGGCATAACCCTTCGTATTACATTTATGGTCACGGGAGGTAAGACAGCGTTTACTTGTCTCAAGTCGAGCCTTGTCTTGACTAAAACGACGTTAACTTGTCTCAAGACAATTTCTAATAATTAAATTAGTAATTTTTAATTAAGAAATCCAGCTTCTGTGGGTCTATATGAGTATAACCATTAAAAATTTTCTTCCAAAAAATTTAAATTGTATCTTTCTAGAAGGATCTCTTAAGCCGTTAGAAATACGTTAAAAAACACTTTCGGTATCATCGCAACAAAGATTAGCTTTTATGACAGTGAGAATAGCCCTATTTTATCGCAGGTATATACTCGAAGTTATCAACTGCTCGTTTTGAAGTCATAAATATGCAACCCAAGACATAAATATATGTATTCAAGACATAGAAACTTGTCTTCAAGGCATACAAACTTGTCTCCAAGGCATAGAAACTTGTCTCCAAGACATAAATTGAGGTATGGCTCCATCTCAAAAGTGAGACATGCTTAAGTCGACCTTTTCGACTTCAGAATATCTTGATTGTCGGCAATTCAAGTCGAAACCAAGTCGAAGAATTTTTACTCGGGTATACTTTAATCCTTTGAAAATCCCATTAAAAAAATGAAGTAAGGCTTGCATGGGATTGGCAGCGTTAGTATATCGATTGAGAATCCATCATTATTGCCTAATTTTTTTTAAACTTTTAAAATAAAAATAAATCATTTCGCATTAAAAGCGTTTATAGTTGTTAAAAAATATGCTGAACGATTTTTAATTAAAAACTTTCTAAGTCAAACAATTTTAGGTCATATAAAATTTTCAAAAAAGTAAAATATTTCGAATAAAATGAAACTTAATTAAACCTATAAGTAAAATACTTCGAAAATTCTAAAATTTGGAATTCATGAAATTTTAAATTATAAATTTCATATCAGAAGCTCCTGAAATTTAAAAATTTCAGACTAAAAATTGAAATTCGGACAATATTATTAGAAAATATGTGAAATGACATCATTTCTAATTTAAAGCGTTTAAAATTGATCAATTTTATTTTAAATTGAAGAATTGTGAAATCGAATGAATTTTGATTTAAATTTCAAAAATAGGATGATTTTAAAACGCTAAAAATGTGATGTTTTCAGATTAGAATTTAAAAAGTTGATCAATTCTGGACGACTAAAATTGGACAATTTGAAACTAAAAAGAAATTAAATATGTTAATGTGAAAGCTTCCAAAATTAAGGAATTTTATATTGTTATTGCACAGAAAATTTGAATTTAAAAATCAAGTTACAGAAAAAATTTCCTTAAGACGAAAATATAAATTCACCGTAATTTTTCACCTGTCAGAATGGAAGAAATTTTAATTATAAACCTTTCAAATTGAATTAATTAAAAAAAAGTTTAAAATAAATTAATTTTAAATGTGAAAAATTACAAATTAAAACATTTTTACTACGGGACGTTGAAAATTAAATGAAATTGGACTTTATTTAGAACTGAGAAAAAATTTATTTTGATATTCAAACTTCTTTATACTCAAATCCTTTGAAATATGAATTATATAAAGTAAATTTTAAAGGTTTAAAAATTATTCATTTTCCAATTGTTCATCAGGCTTTTTAAAATTTAACAATTGGAAATTTAGATTATTAAATTAAAATTCTGATTGTATGCAGCACAATTTTTAACTTTTTAATTTTAAATATATTAATTTTGAACACTTAATTTAGATTTATTATTTAATCTTAAAATATTCCAATTTAACATAATTCATTGATAATTATCTTTTACTAAAAATTATTAAATGTTGAGGTATTATATTGGAAATGGAAACTCAAATAAAACGAATACAAAACAAGCCGCCATGATTCCAATTTCTGAAATTGTACAATTTTAAGACTTTGAATTCGAAATTTGTGTAAGTTGAGTTTGAGATTTGCAATTTTTTGAAATATTTTAAAATAAGAAATCATTCAGTTTTCAATATCCAGTTCTGAAAATTTTCTTATTTTTAAGGCTAGAATTTCAAAATTATTTTCTTAATCTTTCATTGTTTTGAATTGACTCTGGCGGCTTTTCATTGAAAATTGTATGATTAAAAATCCTTTCAACTAAAAATTGTCCAAATATCAAGACTTTCAAATTCATACTCTATGATTTTGATTATTTAAAATAAAGAAAACAGATAATTTTGTACTTTTAAATTGGAAATCAAAGGATTTAGAATACTAATATCTAAAATTATTCAATTTATGAACTATCATGGATTTCCATATAAAGGTTTTAAAATTTTTCAAGTTTTAATGGTGCAATTGTCCTAACGTTTTTCATATTTGAATTTGAAAGGACAACATTGCGAAATTGGAGATTGGAGAACTTCAATAAGTAAGAAATGTTATACCTGATAGGTCTAAAAAATAAACTGTTTTAAAATTGTGCATAAAAATAAGCTATACTTGAAATTGAAATTATAGTAATTCCCAAAATAACAAATATTATTGTATCAAGTAGTATCAATTAACATTCAAAGTGATTGAACTTCTTTTTTTACTAAAAAAATGTGATTTCTTTAAAAAAAATTATAGTCATTTACAGTTTCAAATTGAAGAACTTTTAATTCTCCTAATCTTTAAAGTTCAATTATTTAAAAAAATTTGAGAATTATATGCTTTCTAATTTTACACTTTCAAAATTGAATTTTTCCTGACTTATTTTTTTCGAGAAAAAATTCTCTATCCAACCCTGCTATTTTCAATTTTAGAAATAACTAAATAATCTTAAAATATAATTATCGGTTAGCCAATCTTTTCTCTAAAAAAATGGTTCTAGCGATTTCATCCATAAAAAAATTTACTTTAAAAATTAGTAACGGTAGAATTGTAGAGACAGTTTTCCCGGAAAAAATTAGCCGTCACCCATTGAAATGCAATCATTTTCAAAAATTTGGCAAGAAGAGACGGTCAGAAAAAATTAAATTGCAAAAAACATGGTTAAAATTAATTTTTTCTTGTCAATTGCAACACTTTTCACATAAAATAATTTTTTTATATTAAATGACATCAGTTTTAATAATTTGATTCTTTAAAACTGCCTTAAATTAGGATCGTGAAACTAAGTCGTTAAAAATAATAAAGTTTTCAATTGTGCAACACGATTTTCATAATTCGATAATTTTAATCTGAATTGCGAAATTAATAATTTGAAAGTCAATTCTGCTTAAAGTAGGAAAACTTTCAAATTCAAAAATTTTAATTAATTTTTTTCTATTAACTTACATTATTTTTTACCTGAATTAATTTTACCATAAAGTTGTAAGCATGTAATCTTGAGGCATTTAATAAATTCCTCTATCTTTCCACCCTCTTTCTTTTTCTTATACTCCGTATGATGAATGAGAACCGGAAGAGTCTAAATTTAGATCTCTCTCGTAGAGAGTTAAAATCTGTTTTCACTACAGTAACCCCTTGGTGTACTCTATTATTCAACCAACCATACGTGAATTTAGTTTAAGAAATTCTTAAAGTCCACTTCCTTTTCCCATTTATTCTTTGAATAAACATTGCACGTTAGTGAGAATTCAAAGGGGACAAATCTTGAGCTTTAAATTTAAAGGGGAACATATTTTTCAAATTTTGTTTTCCTTTCGTTTAATCATTTCGTTTCATAAGAAGATTCTAAATGTCAGAAAAAATAACTTTATACAGGGTGGCCCATTTTAATCTATGCACCCAAAAATTTCCGCAAATAAGTGGTATGCAAAAAAATTGTTTAGACAAAAGTTGCTCAGGAAAACGGGGGCCATCTTTGTGTAAAATCGCTTTTAAAGTTGAGATCAATTTTCAAGGTTATTTGAAGGTCACATTGATTTTTTTAAATGGGAATCCCTATCTTTGACAATAGATTCTGAAAGAGTGGGAAATTTTACGTCCGAAATAATAGTTAGAGTCAATTTTCACGAGGTAAAATAAAGGTTAAATCAAGATCAAATTTAAAAATGTAGAACATGATTTTTTTGTTTTATTTTTTTAATACGTTTGGGCAACACATAGCTGGGGTGGAATTGGGACCGACGAACTTCATCAAGTTGATTTTGAGACGAACTTTGCAGGTCATTTTAAGGTCAAAGTGTTTGTTTTCTTCAATTAATATACCCGAAAACAAACCCACAAACTCATAAGCTCAAGACCAACAGAATCCACATTTTGTCCCCCGAATGACCTTATAAGTTGGCCTGAATATCAAGGTGATCAAGGTCGTTGGTCCTAAATTCACCCCAGATTTGTGCTGCCCAAACGTGTTAAAAAAATAAAAAAATAAAATCATGTTCTGCATGATTTTTTAAATTTGACCTCGATTTAACCTTTATTTAACCTCGTGGAAATTGACTCTAACTATTATTTCGGGCGCAAAATTTCCAGCTCTTTCAGAATCCAATCTCAAAAATAGGCGTTCCCATTTAAAAAAATCAATTTGTCCTTTAAATAACCTTGAAAACTGACCTTAAGGTCAAAACAGATTTTTCAGAATGATGGCCCCCATTGTCCTGAGCAACTTTTGTCTGACAAATTTTTTCTATATACCGCTTATTTCCGGAGATTTTGGCGTGAATAAATTAAAATGACCCACCCTGTATATTTGATTTAGAAGGGTAACGTGCGGCTGCGTGGACTGTGAAACGGTCTTCGCTATCCGACACTAAGAAGTAGTTTAGGGTTCGAATCCCCGTCGTTATGTAATATTTGTAATATATTAAATAGGAGTGAAAATATTCTTTGAATATATATATTTGAAAAATATAAAAAACTGTTGCATAGCAGTTGGTGCGCGATATATTTTTTTCTCTTAGGGAATATGGAAAATTAAACAATTTTAATTTCAGTATCTCTATTAATATCCAAAATTTGATCAAGGTTTTATGTTAAAGACAATTCACTAAGGGGGTGGAAAAGGAGATGTTCGATTGCAAAAAGAGTCAGAGAGGATGAAAAAGAAGATTTTGGATTTTAAAAGGAGTTTTAGTGATGGGAAAGGCAGTTTCGCCTCCGCTTTTGCATTATTTTTCGTTAAATTATTTATTATTGCTCATTATTATTCGTTGTTTGTTCAGGGGTGTCTAGTCATGGTTTTATTATTTTCATTTATCTCAGGGAAATATATATTATTAAATATTAACTTATGTGTACCTATGTTAATAATATAAATATCTGTTATAATTACTTAACAAATTTATGGACTTTAGGACTGAATTAAAAAATTTATTAATCAGGTTTTTAAAATTATTCGATAGTAATTATAAAGCTGTTTTAACTGTGCAAAATATTTTCTTCCCAATGTTTCATATCTGTTGCTGCTTTCAAGAAAAATGCAAAAAATCGAGTTTGTGAACAAATTTTATGAAAAAATAAAGAATTGGCAAAATATATAAGTGGGTTTTTTTGGTAAATCGGCTATTACTATTTAAAGAAAAACTGCTGCCATTTTCACAAGTTAAGCATTTTCTAAATTTTCTTGCAGACAAATCGCGAAAATATGTATTACCTAATTTCCTCTAAACAATAACATGACGATAAAGCCCGCACCCCCCCCACCCTTACCGATCACATCCTCTAGGCTAACT
>JAAAKG020202076.1:0-23436 GCA_010014905.2 Druon quercuslanigerum
CCACCTCTGTGCGTGGCCTATTCGGTCCTGCCTCAACGAAGGAGGCGAGCAGCAGACCGGCCGAGAACCGTTATCGTTGACAAAAACTCAACTCGGATATGATTGAACATTTTTAATCGTATCTCAGGAACCGATGAAGATTTTTTAAGTTTCTTTAGCTTAAATTAAAGATAAAATTTTAGGCTCTATTTCTCGAAATTTTCAGATTTTTGCAACAATTTTCCTAGGTCATGCTAAAAGTCAAAGCCAAGGTAAAAAATTTTAGAAAATCTAGAATTTATTTTTTAACTTTATTGCGTGCTGTATTCTCGTCAGCAGATCAAAAAAATCCGTCTGACATTACTAGAAGTAGAATTTCATAGGCTCTCTAACTGTTTTTTCAAAAATGCCCTATCTTTTTTTTCGCTGAGTTCTCGTGGTTCAAAGCCAGCAGTGATTTTTAATAGTGTTTGCGACAATCGATCTCATAATTTCCGGCGGTAGTGTATATATCTTTTTAAATTTCTAATGTCTAAATGTCAATTGGAAGATTTAAAGCAATTTTAAGATTTTTTAAAATCCCTGAATCTTTAAAAAAAATATTAAAGGAAGATCTTAAGGGATTTTTACGGATTTTAAAACATGTTATAAATAATAGATCTTTTTAAACTAATATGTTAGCAACACTTATAAATTGATGTTCTCGGGTGGTTAAATTCCAGAGAGGAAAAGAGAAGTTTATCTTAATTGTTTCTTTCTTTCTATCTTTTTAATATCGAATATTAGACCATTGGGAGCAGTAAATTCTTTATGATCGCACTAAAACGATCTATAACATGTAGTATCCTCTCAGCTTACACTTTAACTAAACTCAAGAAACCGAGAGAGAAAGTGAAAGGGAAATGGTAACAAACAATTCCCGTAGGGTGAGCAAGTTCTGATAAGGGGAAATCGCTCGAGTGGAGAAGTTAAGAAGACTGAATCGGAGAAACATGACAGGTTTAATTTCTTTTTCCAAGATACGTCACAGAACTGTTCTTTTTTCTTATAAACAAATCATTAATTTACTAAAATCCAAGTTTATTTAAATCCTCATTTCGACGGCTCCACTTCCGGATTTTTTTCTGTTCGCATACAGCCCTGAATCACTTTTTGGACATTGTTCAGGAAAGCCGATGAGAGTTTAAATTTTTTTTTTAACTTTCAAAGATTAGGTACAAAATAATGAAAATGGCGTTTATAAATAGCTTAAGTTTTTACTCTGATACTGTTACAAACATTTGTCTATAAACATGTCTGATGGTATGATAAAGGTTATACAATGATGCAAGGGCCTTTCCCCCTGGTCAAAAATTTTTATTATTATTTCAAGTAATAAATAGAATAAACACAAATTTTTTCTATAGAAAAGGTTGTAGCATTTAATTTTGAAATAAAACACATTATACTGAAAACTTCTATCTTTGCCTATTTTACTCTGCTTTCAGTAAATATTTTGAACATAATATGTGTCTGCAGTTCTGCTTCTAAGTTTATTACATGAGTGAAGTGGAGAAAGTAACCCATTTTCTTTTTTATTAAATTTTCCTTTAAAAATTGCACAAAACTGTATAATATTTTGCCACGCGACGAAAATGATCCATTTATTCATCCGATCATAAAAACTCAAAATCGAGAAAAATGACTTAATTGTTTAGTCCGCAAATTTGAAATTGATTTAAACATTCTGCAATTGGAGTATATACATTAATTATTATGTTGAACTATGGAATATTAAATAAAGCAGCAACTTTAATTTGACAAAAGAAGTTTAATTCGTGATTTTCATAAGGGTTTGGAAATGGGACAATTTAATTTATTAATACAGTGACTTGCCATATTATTAGATCCAAGCTAAAAAAAATTACAATTTTCACATTATTTTGATCATTTATTGTGAGTACTTTGAGCGTTCTGGTGTTTTTATACTCCTAGTTCGATAGATTTGCCAAATTCGTCAGACGATTTAGCACGTTTTTAGGTCGAAAAAAGTCACCGTTATGGCAAATATATCGAACTAGGAGTTTAAAAACACCAAAACGCTCAAAGTACTTACAATAAATGACAAGAATAATGTGAAAATTGTAATTTTTTAGCTTGGATCTCATAATATGGCAAGGCACTGTAATATATATATATATATAGCCATTTAAGAAAGGTGAATTTAATATGAATATTTAAGAGAAGTTTGGCATTAAAATCATTAAAATCCAATTTACTGAAATAATTATTGTTTGTTATATATAATCGAAGGGAACATCTAATTAGAGTAAACTGACAGTTTGATGAACAAAATTATTTCAAATATTTATGTAAATATAGTACATTAATTGAATTATGTTTGATGAAAGCAGGGTTAATTTTTTATTGTTGTCTTCAGGAACGAAAATGATACAGAAATTTATTTACAGATGCAAAAATTTTGATAAAGAACAATCAAGTGTACATAATTGCAGAAGATTTTTATTTTTCCGACAAGATACATTTCCCAGTGCTTTATAAATAATTTTTAAAAATAATTTAATCTCTGTAATAACACTTTTTTTCGACAAAAATCTCTCAACAACATTTTATATTTTATAACAAATAACACTTTTTTTAAATAAATTTTCAAGTTTTTTATTACTCTAAAACTGCTCAAATTCAACAAAAACAGAGGTTAAGTCAGAATAATAACAATGCGTGGATGATTTATTTTGTGTAGAAGTAAGAACATTTTTGTTTATAATGTTAAAAAACAAACTAATACACAAGAATAATGTCAATGATTTGCAATAATTTGTTATTGAAATTCATAGTTTTCGCATCAAACATCTTTTGCAATTCTTTAAAAAATTTTGGTAAACATATAGTTTGACGATGTCTGAACGAATGGGTTCAATTTTTTGCAGAAAAAACTGAAAATGTATTTTCACTAACTTTTTGTTTTATGTATTAATTTGTCAAAAAAGTTATATATAAACAATTATTATACACAAATACCCATGTTTACAGCTCTTCTATGAATAGACTCAATTGTTCATACGGATTCGACTCAAAATATCTTACCATCGATTTTTCGTTGTCATATTATTTTAATTGGCAGTAATGTTAATTATCTGAACAATTTTTATTTTAAAATATCTATTTTACACTCCCGTCGGAATTTTTCGATCTGCTGAAGAGAATACAGCACGTGATAAGCTTTTCAAAAAAAGTCTAGGTTTTCTAAAAATTTTTTCCTCGGCTTCAACTTTTAGCATGAGATACGATTAAAAATGTTCAATCGTATCTGAGTTGAGTTTCAGGCGACGATCACGGTTCTCGGCCGGTCTGCTGCTCGCCTCCTTCGTTGGGGCAGGACCGAACAGGCCACGCACAGAAGTGGTGCTTAATTGAGGCTCTGTTATACTTTTGATTCTGCTCATCAGTAATTTTTAGTTCAAATTATTGTAAATTTCAACTAGAATATTAATAAAAATGTAGATATATTGTTACGATAGTAAACTATTTTTTAAGCGAATTCAGCAGCTAAATTCTAAATAAATTATTTATACGAAAAACACTCAAAAATATGAAAAGTGAATAAAAATAAAATTTTCAAAATAAATTAAATATAAAACAGTGCGTAGGTGTAATAATAATTATATTTTCAATTTCTAATAAGTAGTTTATTATTTTTCGTCACACAAACATTTTTCTTACATAAACAACTCGCTCATTATTTAATTTTTCGATTATCAAAATTACAAAATAAATAGGAAAAATTACATGAACTAATTTTAAGTATAACTCAATAACGAAACCAGCAACTTCTCATTAAAAAAACAAAAACGGATAAAAGTTATATCAAAAATTTAAATAAATTTTTTATATGAAAAACAGTCTAATAGGTTTATCAATGTAACTCATTTAATATAATATTCTGATTCAATTCAAGAAAGCATCATCATTTTTTTATTCTTTAATATGGGGATAATTCTGAATTGAAATAATTATAAATAATTACAAAAAACAATGAATAATTTTAAAAATTTACAAAAATTTAAAATAAAAATTACTGATGAGCAGAATCAAAAGTATAAGAAAGCCCCAATCAAGCACCAACTCTGTGCGTGGTCTATTCGGTCCTGCCTCAACGATGGAGGCGAGCAGCAGACCGGCCGAGAACCGTTATCGTCGACTAAAACTCAACTCAGATATAATTTTCATATTTTTGTAACAATTTTCCTATGTCATGCTAAAAGTTGAAGTCGAGTTACAAAATTTTAAAAAATCCAGAATTTTCTTTTAAACTTATGACGTGCTATATTCTCTTTAGCAGATAAAAAAAAATCTATTTGACATTAGTAGTCGTGGAATTTCATAGTCTTTCGAACTGTGTTTTAAAAAATGCTCTATCATTCTTATTCGCTGAGTTATCGTGGTTTAAAGCCAGCAGTGATTTTTAATAATGCTTTCGTCAATCGATCTCATAATTTCCGACGGTAGTGTATCTATTTTATCTTTTTTCCATAAATACGATCAATTTTTCGGAGATTTAAACCAATGTGTCTTACCATTTTCAAGAGAGCTGTTACTGATGTAAGCTTAACTCACTCGGTTATAGACTCGTTATGCTGCCAAGAACCAAAGAAATTATATGAGAAAAATCACACATGTCGCTGATCAATCCCTATACCAATCAGCCCAGGCGAAGAGCTTCACAAAGTCATCGCATATCATAGATCGCACAAAAATAAGCAAAATCACTGATAATCCTATCATTAGACCCATATTCTTTAGTCGCATCCACTAATATCCAAGATCTTTCTTTTCCAGCATTTTTCACTCCCCAGACACTCTCCATCACGCGTCTTTAATTTTTACAGAAAATAATCCTGCTAAAATTAACATGATTCTTTGACACTTTCACGCGAAATTTGGAAAACTAGAAGTAAAATTAGCAAGAGAAGATTCGTATTTTCAAGAGCAACTTCGAAGTTGAGTGGATAAACAGAGGAAAGTTTCAACTTTGAAGCCACTTCGAATTTGTCCTAAAGCAACGTCATTACGAGAGGTGTAGCAAGTTGACTCGAAAGTAGGTCGTGTGAAAACAGCAGTGTCTCTTACAGCGTTGCACCATGCTCTTTAACATCAATGAGCTTTTCTCTCTTTTACGCTAAAGTGAAAAAAATAAATATTGGAACAATGTTAACTGTTCATGAAAAAGAGGCTTTGACTTTTTCTAAAAAGAGGAGGCTCAAAACAGGGGAAATAGGGTAATTGGGGTAATAGAGGAAATGTGGAAATAGAGCTTTAACATTTTCGAAAAGTATCAGGTTTAAAACAGAAAAATAGGTTAATAGGTAAGTAGGAGAATAGTTCAAAATGGGTAAATAGGGATTTGACAGGTTTCCAAGAAGATTAGGCTCAAAATATGGAAAGTAGGGGTAATAGATATAATAAGGGAAATAGGGATTTGGCATTTTAAGAAATATTAGGCTCAAAACAGAGAGTAAAGGCCAATTGAGGTTAAAGGGGTAGAAGAGGAAATAAGAAAGTAGGGCTTTGACATTTTCAAAAGTATTAGGATCAAAGCAGGGGAAACAGGTTAATTGGGGTAATAGTGGTAGTAGAGAAAATATGGAAGTGGGGCTTTAACTTTTTCCAAAAATATTAGGCTCAAAACAGGGGAAATAGGGTAATTAGGGTAATAGTGGTAGTAGAGAAAATATGGAAGTAGGGCTTTGACTTCTTCCAAAAATATCAAACTCAAAACAGGGGGAATAGGGTAATTGGGGTAAATAGGGTAATTGGGGTAATAGAGGAAATATGGAAGTAAAGCTTTAACATTTTCGAAAAGTATCAGATTCAAAACAGAAAAATGGGTCAATAGGTAAGTAGGAGAATAGTTCAAAATAGGTAAATAGGAATTTGACAGGTTTCCAAGAAGATTAGGCTCAAAGTATGGAAGGTAGGGGTAATAGATATAATAGGGGAAATAGGGATTTGGCATTTTTAAAAATATTAGGCTCAAAACAGGGGGGAAAGGTTAATTTAGGTAAAAGCGGCAGTGAAGGAAATAATAAAGCAGGACTTTGACATTTTCACAAGTTTTAGGCTTAAAACAGAGGAAATAGGGTAATAGGGTAATAGTTGTGATACGAAAATAGGGAAATAGAACTTTGACATTTTCCAAAAATATTATACTGAAACAGGGGAAATAAGGTAATTGGGGTTACAGGGGTAATAGGGCAAATGTGTAAATAGGGTTTGACATTTTCCCTCTACGCAATGAAGACAAACGGTTTGCGCAACACTTTTAATCGCCTTTAATCTTTGCTATATTTGTTATCTATGTTATTTTTGTTATCTTTAAAATCCGATTAAAATATTAGGCTAAAAACAGGAAAAATAAAGTAAATTTCTCAAAAATTGGAAACTAATTATTTTTAATGAATTTAATATATTGGGATAACATTAAACTCAATATCAAACACGTAAGATTCAAAGTCGAAATATTTTTGCGGTCAACAAAACAGATCAATTTTCAACAAAAAAAAAGATTAAGTTTGTACCGAAATAGAATAATTTAAAAAAAGTGTATTTTAGAACAAATAGTTGAACTTTCAGAACAAGGAGACGATTTTTTAACAACCTAGTTGCAGTTTTAACCAAATACATAGTTATATTATTGAAATAAAAAAAGTGAATGTTCAACATAATAGTTCAACTTTCGACCAACAAATATGAGATCTTTACTAAATTGTAGGATTTTCAGAAAAATAATTAATTCTTCAACAAAATAGTTTAATTTTTAACTAAACAGTTGAACTTTTAACCTGAAAAGACATATTTTCAACCAAAAAGTGAAATTATCAACTGAACTGATGAATCATGAACGAAAAAAAATTATTTTTTAACAAATTGCTTTAATTTTCAAACATTTTGTTGCATTTTTAATGAAAAATAAGATGAATCCTTAAGGAAAATATATTGTTTAATTTTTCAACCAAAAAAGATTTTAATTTTAAATTAAAAAAATCGTTGAATTCCACAAAAAAGGACAAGTTTAAAAAAAAGTGTTATTTTCAACCAAAACAGATTATTTTAAACCAACCAGTATGATTTCATCTCAAGAAATATTAAAGTTCTACCAAAAGTTATAAATTTTTTAAGCAAAAAGAAGAATTAAACAAAAAATATATGTTTTTTCAACAGTGAATAATTTTCAAGTCAAGAGAGAAAAAAATTTCAACAAAATCATCGAATTCTCAATCCATAAAGGCGAATTCTTGAATCTTCAACCTGTAAATTTTAATTTCTAATTAAAAAGTTAATTTTACACCAAAAAGTAAAATGTTCTACCGAAGTAATAGAATTTTTATTCGAAACATACGAATTTAAAACTAAAATGACTATCTTTCTGCAAAACTAATTTAATTTAATTTTGGGTTCAAACAATTTTTTTTGAACAAAAAAAAACATTAATTTTTAACCAAGTGGTTAAATTTTTAACCAAAGAGATAAATATTCAACGAATAAAATGAATTTTAAATAAAATAGTTAATCTTTCAACCAAGTAATTTAATATTTATCAAATGGTATTCATTTGCTCACGAAAAATATGTTATTTTAAAATAATGCATTAATTTTTAACATTTACATTTTTAAACAAAAGTGATGAATTTCCATTAAAATGGTTAAGTTTTCAACCACAAAGTTGCATTTTTATCCAAGAAAGATGTAATTTTCACTAAAATAGATGAGTTATCAAATTAAAAGCATAAATTTTCAAACGATTAGTTAATTTTTTCATCAAAAAAATATTTCAGTTGACTTTTCAACACCAGATTATGAAATTTAAGCAAAAATAAATTTTCTAGAAAAATAGTTGAATTATCCAACTAATCATCAATTTGACAACTAAAAAGATAATCTTCAGGCGGAAGCAACTGCAAAGAAAAGAAATAGAAATAGAAACACAAAGGGCAAATAAACTACTAACAAGAATATTATATCAGGGTAAAACTTCAGGCAAAACTTCATTTTAAAATCTCCCTAAATTTTCTCTGAAAAATTTCTGACTTCTCCTGACAATTAGTACTCAAAGACTTCATATTCAATATTAAAAGTTATAGAAATTTCTTGACTTTTACAACATTTTTTGTTATATCCTTGATTTTCTGCTGGCTAGTTAAATTCCCTGACTTTTTTTAAAAATTGTAACAAAATATCTCGACCCATCCCCCACCCTTTGAGCTGTTACGTAATTTAACTAAGGCTGTGCGCGCAGCTCGCAAGTTTGGATTTGATTGGATTCCCTCTCGGGTTTTTAGATTAGGTCTCTATGCAACCTATTTTCACTTATAATCGACTGATGTGATGAAAAATAGTGTGTTCCACTCGGCCCCTTAGTAACCCTTTGTCTCGTGTGAATTCCAATACTCGGCCGAAAAAGTGCCACTTTGGCTCCTTGTATCAGAATTAACTATTATCTCGCACTGCGCGCTCGGTCTTTGTACTTCCCCTACGTTTGTGCACAGACTTTTCCGAAGTCAGGATCAAGGCATCGGCAACTTTAATTTAGTGACCGTGAATTCTCTTTCATTAAAGCTCCTTTGGATTTAACGAATACCTTCTCATAACGTACCTCGTGCTTCGCACTCGCTTTTTTTCAAAATGAGAATTTTTGTACCGTGAGGTCAACTCTATTATATCAAATGTATATTTTATATTTTGAGATTGGAACTTATAAATATTTTATGATTTCTTTTAATTGAGTTTTAAATATTACCTCAATTTTTATGGAAGAAATCTTTTTATTTAATTTTTATATTTATAAAATATTAAAAATTGAAATGAAATAAATAGAAACATTTTAATGTTAGAAATTTTTAGAAATGTATTATGTTTGGATGATTGATTGTTAATATTTTTTATAATATAATAATCTAAAAACATTGGTTCTGAATCAACCAAAAAAATGTATATTTTATGTATTTCTGTACCTCGGCCTGGCATTGTTTATTCACATATCACAAAGCAATGTAAAAGTTTTTTTCATGATTACTTTAATATTTGTTCCTCATTTTGCACTAATTTTTATAATCTGCTACCCTGAATAATACATCATGTCAATAAAAGATTACTAAAATTCATAATATTCATTGGTAATGAATCATACGTATTATTGTTGTTTTCATTTTATAATTTTAAAAAGTGTGTATTCTATAAAAACCATTTTGTTACTTATAATTTTATTCAGCCTTGTTTCTTTTTTCTAAAAACCTAATTTGTTTATTATTAATGTTATTTTATACGATTCAAAAAGAAAATACGCATCCTATCAAAAAGTAAATGACCAAATTTGAAGATCCTTTCCGGATGAACTTTTGTGCATTCATTTTTGCCGTACCTTGTGTTTTTATTCTTTTTTCGCAAAAATTAAATTTTTTATTATTGATGTTACTTCTTACGATTAAAAAAAACTACAGCTTCTATAAGAAAAACGATTTATAATAAATGTGTAGTTATTTTTTGTATGAACGACTTTTGTCTATTTATTTATTTCGAACCTTGAGTCATTTTTCCAAGAAAATTTATTTTTTATTTTCAATGTTATTTTTTACGATAAAATAAAAAAGAACGCATCCCATCCAAAAATGATTATTAAGAAATTTGTAGCTCTTATTTGAGTGAACCACTTCTGTTGATTAATTTTTTTTCGTACTATGTGTCGTTTTTCCACAAACTTTTTTTTTATTGACTTTTTTTACGATTAAAACGATTAAAAAGAATAATATCAAATTTGTAGATCTTTTTTGGGTGCATAATTTGCACCTATTCCTTTTTTTTCGTTTTTTAGCTTAACATTTTTATTTCCATTTTTTTTTTAATTTCGCGAATGCTATAACTCTGAAAACTTTCTTTCTGTTGTATTGAGAAAAGTCGTAAAGATAAATTGTTTCACTTTCCGAGTACTGTGAATAACCGTACCGGGACTTTTTTAATCTTAAAAAATAGTCTCAGCAATTTTTGAAATGCTCTAACTTTTTGAATTTCTATCACAAATAGCTGGTTAACGATCTTGACTTTCAGTTTTTGACACTAAAAGAGTGTGCATATGAGAGTGGTAAAAAATAATCAGCTGGGCTGAAAATTCGTTTCTTCGATTAAGAATTAGGTTTTCAATAAAAATTAACGTTTCTAACTGAAAATTCAGCTATTCAATTTTTTGTTGAAGATTCACCTTTTGGATAGACATTAAATGTAATTTAAAAATTAATTTATATGCTTCAAAATTTAAATATTTTTTTTTAAATTCCTCTTTTTTGGTTGAAAATTAATTGTTTCTTGCTCGAAATTTTTAATGGTATTTTTTTCGATCAAATGGATTTAAAATATTATTATAAATTTTGTAGATCTTTTTTGGGTGCATAATTTGCGCCCATACTTTTTTTTCGTATCTTGCGAAGTTTGACCACAAAATGGATTTTTTTATTTTTTATTATTCTTTTTGCGATCAAAATTTGAATTTACGATTTTTGAAGAAAATTCAAAAAGCTTTTATGATAATCCTATAGGGCTTTCAAAAATAAACGTTTTTCACCTTTTGAATTTTTTTCATATCTTGCGTTTCTTAGCTTCGCATTTTTATTTCGTTCCTTTTTAATTTCGCGAATGCTACAACGCTGATAATTTTCTTTTTATTATATTATAAAAAGTCGTAAACATATATTTTTTCATTTCCTGAGTACTACGAATAGCCGTAACGGGACTTTTTCAGTCTTAAAAAATTGTCTCAAAACTTTTGAAAATGCTGTAACTTTTTGAATTTTTATCCCAAATAGTGTAGAAGTGAGACTGGTAAAAAATAAGCTTCTCGGATTAAAATTTGAATCGTATTTGCATAAAGATTTTTTTTTAGCATAAAATTCTTCTTTTGGTTTCTAAATTAAACTATTGGGTTGGCATCACATTTAAGGGATTACGATTTATTGTTTTATATGAAAATTAATTTCTTTTCCCGATAATTTAACTATTTAGTTGAAAATTCCGTTTTTTGGTTGCAAATGAATTATTTCTTATTTCAAATTCTTAATGTTAATTTTACGATTAAAACTATGCACATCAAATTTGCATATCTTTTTAGGTGAATAATTGGCTTCTATTTATTTTTGTTCGTTTCTTGCGTAGTCTGAACAAAAAATGGATTGTTTGATTTTACATTATTTTTTGTGCTATCAAAATTTGAATTTTCGATGGTTTTTCTTGCCTTTTTTCATATCGTGGGCTTTTTAGCTTGAAATATTAATTTTCGTTCGTTTTTTTTTTAAATGATCTAACTTTTTCCATTTTTATTTAAAATATTGGGCTTATGAACTTGACCTTCAGTTTTTCACTCTTAAAGAGTGTATCAAATCACAATCTAAGAGATTAATTTTTTTATAGTAATCATGCCCACATACAGACAGACATACACAATCGTCGGAAATTATAAGATCGATTGACGCAAGCACTATTAAAAATCACTGCTGGCTTTGAACCCGATGACTCAACAAAAAAATATGGCAGGGCACTTTAAAAAAAAAAACAGTTAAAAAGCCTATGAAATTTCACGTCTAGTACCTAATGTCAGACAGATTTTTTGTTGATCTACTGAAGCACGTGATAAGTTTTTAAAAAAAAGTCTAGATTTTCTAAAATTTTGTACCTCCGCTTCAACTTTTAGCATGACCTAGGAAAATAGTTGCAAAAATCTGAAAATGATAAGACATAGAGCCTGAAATTTTATCTTGAATTTAAGCCGAAGAAACTTTTAAAATCTTTATCGGTTCCCGAGATACGGTTAAAAACGTTCAATCCTATCTAAGTTGAGTTTTAGTCGACGATCACGGTTCTCGGCCGGTCTGCTGCTCGCCTCCTTCGTTGAGGCAGGACCGAATAGGCCACGCACGGAGGTGGTGCTTGATTGGTGCTTTATTTTGTAATTTTGATCATCGAAAAATGAAATAATGAGCGAGTTATTTGTGCAAAGGAAAATAATAAACTACTTATCAGAAATTGAAAATATAATTTTCATCACACCTAAGCACTCTTTTGTACCTAATTTATTTTAGAAATTTCATTATTATTTACTTTTAATATTTTTTAGTGCCTAATTTTTTTGAAAAATAGTTTACTCTCGTAACAATATATCTACAATTTTTATTAATATTCAAGTTATAAAAATTTTAAGAAATAAAAAAACTGTTCATCATTTCTTTATTCTTTAATATGGGGATAATTCTGAATTAAAATAATTGTAATTAATTAAAAAAACAATGGATAATTTTTAAAATTCACAATAATTTGAACTCAAAGTTACTGATGAGCAGAATCAAAAGTATAAGAGAGCCCCAATCAAGGACCACCTCTGCGCGTGGAATATTCTGTCCTACCTCAACGAAGGAGGTAATCAGCAGACCGGCCGAGAACCGTGATAGTCGACTAAAACTCAACTCAGATAGGATTGAACATTTTTAATGGTATCTCGGGAACCGATACAGATTTTTCATATTTCTTTGACTTAAATTAAAGATAAAATTTCAGACTCTATGTCGTATGATATTCAGATTTTTTCAACAATTTTCCTAGGTCATGCTACAAGTTGAAGTCGAGGTACAAAATTTTATCAAATCTAGAATTTTTTTAAAAATTATCACGTGCTGTTTTCTCTTCAGCAGATCGAAAAAAAATCCGTTTGGCATTACTAGATGTTATCTTTTTCGCTGAGTTATCGTGGTTTAAAGCCAGCAGTGATTTTTAATAGTGCTTGCGTCAATCGATCTCATAATCTCCGACGGTAGTGTACATGCATACCCCCGCATTCGCAAAAACACTTTTTTCTGGTTCAGATGGTCTCAAAACGTAAAGGGGGGTCAAGTTTTACAAAAATTTAATACCTTCTCTGATAATAATGTAAAAAGGGGAAAAGAGGAGAATAGGGGAAAGTTTATTTAAGGGTTACAAGGGTATTTAAACTTGTCATATTGTGCGAAATGGAAAATCGAGGCTTTCTCGTCATTGGGCGATATTGCCGACAATGGTTGCGATCGACAATGGTTCTTTTGACACTGACGTGTCGATGCGTCAGATTACAACTTGTTATCAACGCACAAACCAGTAGCGCGTAGAGCTTTAACAGTATTTTGTATATGAAGTGAAATTTCGTCACTGACGCATTTTAAAACCCTACGAGCATTTGAGTGTCAGTCAAGCGAAACGAGATGTCATCTGAAATCGATGGGGCTAAACATTTATGCTTTTTTGTGGAAATCGTTTTTTTATCGTTTTATGTTTTATACGATAAACAGTGCGATTTTATTTACAATCACAAGTGAATCGTCCAACACCCTTTTTATGCGAAGTACTTTCTTTTTGAAATTGATACAGTGTATACAATAACTCTTTCTTTGTATTTGAATACCTAGGAACTTTAGAGTTCTCTATAAAAAAGAAATATTCTTACTGGAAAATTGCATACAGGGAGATTGATTTATTTTAATTGTTTGTAAATAAAAACAAGGTATAATAATTTTAGAAGGAAACAATAGATTTTTTATTTAAATAGAACATTGTGTGAGCTATACGCGCACTAATTACCCTTTCCTTAAGAAAGAATCGGTTCATTTTCCAAGATTTCCTTAAAGATTTTACAGAAAATCTTATATGATTTAAAAACGTTGTATATGATTTACAAAAGCTATTTTTTGTAGCGAGAAAATTCCAGTCAATTTAAAATAAATGACACCATTCTTTTTATTTACTTATAATTCTTGAGAAATAGCAGATTACTGTTATTATTTACAAAATATGTCGCATCGCATCTGGAATTATGCAATGTCAAAGAGGTATTCTTACAATAAATAAAAAATTACAATTTTTCTAAACTTTCGTTGCATTATTTAAATTTAATTGATTCTTTTAAAAAATAAAACTTACCACAAACTGTTAATTATTGCTGATAGTTATATCAGAAATTTGAGTTTCTGTTTATACTTAGATTCTGTAATATGACCAATTTCACTTCAAAAGCTGAAACTTTATAAAAAAAAAACTTTTTTGGTTGATGATTCATTTTTTGTTTTTTACCCAAATTTAACTATTTTGTTGCAAATTTCTTGCTGTAGAAAATTTATTTTTAACTCATAGTTCACCTATTAAATGTTTCGATTAAAATTTATCTTCTTTAGTTGGAAATGCAGTTATTTGGTTCCAAATGTCTGTGTTATGTTGAAACTTTGTTTTATGTGGCGTAACATTAATCTTCTATACAAAGATCTTTCTTAAAATTTGATCATTTTTAATTAAAAATACCAATTTCTGGTATAAAATCTCAAAAATACCAAAATGAAATAGGAATGGTGAAATTAAGGATTCTGAATAATCATATGAAATATACTGATAACATTAACAATCTATTGATTTTTCAAATTAAAAATAGCAGTTTTCGACGAAAAACACTAACATTACATTTAAACAAATAATAAATTGTAAATATTCTGCTAAAAGAATGTTTTTTGTTTAAAATAAAAACGAAATTAAATTGTTTATAGATTTTTAAATTTCTTAAAATCTCATGATTCTTTATTAAAAATACAGATTTCCGGCGAAAAATACTAACCCAAAATTGTTGAATAATCATAAACCGGCTTTGAAATCTAATGATTTTTTAATAAAAATTTTTATTTCTGAGAAAAATACTAAGCTGGTTCATATTATTTTTTTTAAGTCATCGCATTTAAATCTAATAATTTTGGTTTAAAAATACCAATTTAAAGTGAAACACACTAACATAACTTAAATTTGTTGAAAAATTATAAATATTCTTTGAAATCTAAGAATTTTGCATTAAAAATACCAAAAAATTCCCGACAAAAAACATTAACCTAACATATCCAAAAATTTTGCAGAGTTGTAAACTTTCTTCGGAATCTAATGAATTTTTTTCCAAAAAACCGAATTCCTGTGAAAAACTCTAATATTACCTGAAACTGTTGAAAAATTACACATATTTATCGAACTTTAATGATTTTTTTTAAATATCATTTTTTGGTGAATACCGTAACGTGAAATTATATTATTACATATTATAAACCTTGAACTCTCATTTTTTTAATGACAATTTCTAGTAAAAAGACGTTAATAAAGCAGAAAAACGTAAATTGCTAAAAAAATTCCTAATCTTTGAAATCTAATGATTTTTTGTTAAAAAAATTTTTTTTTTATCCATTTTCGATGTAAAACGCTAAAAGCACGTAAAATTGTTGAGAACTGGGAATCTTGATGAAAAATCTAATACAATCTAAAATTGTCTTCTTCGAAACTTAATGATTTTATAATAAAATTCTTTCTTTAAAATTTTCGTCATATATCGTTACACCACTTTTCTTAAGATTTAAATCAGTAGTATAGCAGGGGTTTGTCAGCAAAATTTTTAATCAAATTTCCGACTGAGATATTTAATAATTAATTTCATTTTCTTCCATGTAAGTCCCAATTTTAATATCTATTTAAAAATTAGATGATTTATATTATAGTCATATAAATTTATTATTATTGTTTAATTTAATATACTGAAAGATATTTCTGTATGCCTAATACTTATATCTTACTTTGCCAGCAATCATAACATGTTTTCCAGATTACATTATACCAGAGATATAAGATATAAACTTACTACTGCATCATAATTTATAAAGATAGAGAACAGATTGCGGAAAAAAATAAAAAAATTGATACTTTCTTAAAATTTGTATATAAATATTATTACATTATTCACTCAAAAATAAATATTTCTTTAAATAAAATATCTTTTTGATTTCTTGGACTATAAATGTAGATTTTCAAAGTTATTCGAAGTTTATTATTATGCTATTATTCTGTTTACAATGTTTCCAAAACTATATTTATATACCCGCCTAAATTACGTAAAATATACAATTAGACAATTAAATTGAAAAATTCAAATAAAAAAACAAATATAGAAATACATTTTCTCTATAAATAAATTTAAAGAGCATCAGCGAAATGACAAGTCATATAAATATTTATACTAAGTAACAATAATTATGGGTTAATCGAAATTAATTAAATGCAAATAAAACAAACTTTATCATAGAAGTTTTGTAAAGAAACACTTGTTCAACTAAACTTATTAGTTGTCTAAATATTTTACTATGACTTTTTAAATTAGCAAAGCCATTTTATCTGGATCATTTTAATCAAACAAGTGTCACTCTGCTGAAAATTACTTTGATTCAACTTCAAGATCAAAAGTAATACTCTAGGGTTTTCTTTGCTTATATTACTTTTAGTGCTTTCAAATTTTTAAAAACATTTTTCGAAACGTATCTCCTCCTGGAATATATTTTATAAAAATGTAATTCTGGTTCACCCCGCCAAAAATCCCTTTAAGAACTTCCAATCCCATTGATAATAGAGCTTGAGGGAAAACCTTGACGGAAGTATATTCACATTTTCTACTAAACTTGACGCCAAGTTATTTCACGCAAAGTTTAGTCTTGAAACGTATCAAACTTTCTCCGATCGATCCTATATTTTCATTGAGAGAAATAAGTTTTCAATGTTCCATAACTTGGTTTCAATTTTTTATATACAGCGTTTTACTTTTGAAATTAAGATGCCATTATTGTATATCAAGTACACATTTCTAAAAATAGCTAATTTAAAAACATTCTTTGAGAAATATTTAAACAAAACATAAATATCTTTGGATAAATTTAGATAAAAACTCATGCTTCAATTAAAAGAAATCTTAACAGTATTTTTAAAAATTCTTTTAAGATTGAAATGGAATTTACTTTCTTATGAATCATGTTATGTTCCAAAATCACTCACTCTTTCCTTATATTCTTTCTCTGTCTTTCTTATATTACTGGGGACCAACATGTTTCAATGCCAATTAAGACTTCCTTATAAGGGATTATTTATAAAAAAAACTACTGATATATACAACAAGACCACATAGAGAACTAATATAAAAAGTTATTTGATCAAAGTTATCATTCTTTGGTGAAAACTCATTTGCACATACAAGACCTTATTATCGAGAATATGAATCAACTTATCCAATTGAGAGCCTAATCCCAAAGTTTATTATATCTTTAGAGATTTTTTTTAATGAATAGCTTTATTATACTTTATAAATAACATCTCTATTAATTCTCTCTATTTTTATTTTCTTTGTGATAAAAGACCGCTCCTTAGTCTAAGTGCCCCACGTCTTTGCCCTATATAAACTGCAGCACAGTCTTTAAATTTGAATTTGTAAATCACACCTCCTTTATCTAGTCTTTATACCTATATTTAGCCAATTTACCCAATAATCTTCAATATTATTTTTGTATTGAGAGTTTTCTTTCTTAGTGCTTTGCATGGGCAATATTATCACAGATTGGCATAGAAAAATGAGTTGTTCAGTTTTTTTTTCATTTGTTATATATTTGTCTCTAATGAGCCGGTTGTTCAAAATCTAATTTTTTATTTTTGAGCTTCTTTATTTCTGATTTTAACACATAAAATGGTTCATAAGAAAATACATTTCATTTCGAAACTAATAAAATAAAATATAAAATATTATCTTGATGACACGTTAATCTCAAAACTAAAACGCACTTATGAATATTAAAAACTTAGGTCTCTTCAGCGAATATAATTTTAAAAGATTGTGTTTTCTTACAGAAGTGGATTCATTAGATTTCAAATAACATTTTCTGTGTGAAAATGAAAGCCTATCAATTGCTTTAACAATGAAGTTAGTTACTCTGATTTTCTGTTCCACATCATGTTCATCTTTTAATGATCAATCAACATAATGAAGTAACTTTTCTTGCCCCCAAACAAAAACATTTCATCACCCGATTCTAGCACCCCCGGCCGCACCCTAAGCATCCAACCATGATCCCTCTTTTGCTCTGGAGAATAATAAATTTTTCTCTTTAATTTGAAGAAATATATTTCTTAACTACAGTTTCCTTCTGAAAGATTGTCCTTCTGTTTACAAAAATGGGCTTATAAGATTTGAAATAAAATTTTCTGTGGAAAATGGAACGCTTTTTAAATACGAAATAAATAAAGTCATTCCTAACTAGTTGTCAATAGTATTCCACTACTTACTCTGATTTACTCTATCATATTAAGTCCATCTTTCAATAATCAATCATCAAACTGAAGTAAATTTCCTTTCCTTCAAACAAAAATATTTCATTGCCCAATTCTATAATCCCGATTAAATCAATTTCTTATCTGCAATGTCCTTCTGAAATATTGTCTTGCATTTCACAAATATGGATTTAATAAATTTTAAATTCAATTTTCTGTGAGTAAAGGAAAGCCTTTTAATCACTTGAAAAATAAGTCATTCCTAATTAGTTTTCAGTAGTATCAAATTCTTGACTTTGATTTTCTGTTCCATATTAAGTTAGTTTTTAATTGTCAATCATCAAAATGAAGTAACTTTTCTTTCCTCAAAGGAAAAACATTTCATCACCCGATTCTACAACTCAGGTTGTACCCTAAGGATTTAAGCATGATCTCTTTTTTGCCCTTAAGAAATATAATTTTTTCTCTCTATTCTGAATAATCCAATTTTGTGACTGCAGGATTTTTTTGAAAGATAGTTTTTTTTTACAAAAATGGGTTTATATGATGTTGATTCAAATTTTCTGTGAAAAAAGCCTTTCAATTATTAAAAATATCAATTTATTCCTAACGAGTTGACAATAATAATATCCCGCGATTTACTCTAATCTTCTGCTTCATATCAAATTCATCTTTTAATCATCAATTATTAAAATTAGGTAACCTTTGTTTCCTCCAAACAAACACTTTTCATCCCGATTGTACCCGAAGCATCTAACCATGGTCTCTCTTTTGCCCTCTCTCTTTCCAATCTTAAGAAATCAATTTCATACCTGCAGTATCTTTCTAAAGGATTGTCTTTCTTTTACGAAAATTGATTCATCAGATGTTAAATACAATTTTCTGTACAAAAATGAAAGCCTTTCAATTACTTGAGCAATCAAGTCATTCCTAACTAGTTGTCAATAATATTCTACATTTTACTCTGATTTTCTGTTTTATATTAGCTTCATTTTTCAATCATCAATCAGCATAATGAAGTTACTTTACTTTGCTGCAAACAAATAAGTTCCATTGCCAAATTCTACAACTCCAGTGGTACCCTAAGCGTCTAATAATGATCTCTATTTTGTCTTCAAGAAAAGTAAGCTTTTCTATCCAATGTATAGAAATCAATTTCATAACTGCAGTATCTTTCTGAAAGATTGTCTTTCTTTTACAAAAATTTATTTAATAGATATTAAATAGGATTGTCTGTACAAAAATGAAAGCCTTTCAATTACTTGAGCAATCAAGTCATTCCTACCTAGTTGTCAATAATATTCCACGTTTTACAATGATTTTCTGTTTTATATTAGCTTCATCTTTCAATCATCAATCAGCATGATGAAGTTACTTTACTTAAGCAAACAAACAAGTTCCATCGTCCAATTCTACAACTCCAATGGTACCCTAAGCGTCTAATAATTATCTCTATTTTGTCTTCAAGAAAAGTAAACTTTTCTATCCAATGTATAGAAATCAATTTCATAACTGCAGTATCTTTCTGAAAGATTTTCTTTCTTTTACAAAGATTTATTTATTAGGTTTTAAATAAAACTTTCTAAAACTCATTCCTAACTAGCAGTCAATATTATTCCAATATTTACTCTGATTTTCCGCTTCATATTAATTTCATCTTTCAATCATAATACGTGAAAATAAAGTAACTTTTATTTCCTCCAAACAAGCAAATTGTATTACCTAATTATACGATTCCAATCATACCCTAAGCATCTAATCTTGATCTCTCTTTTGCCCTGAAGAACAAAAAAACCTTTCTTTCGAATCTGAGAAAACCAATTTTACTTGTACCGGTTGGTAACGAAAGGAATCATCTATTGAGTAAGTCCAATACGCGATAAATATTTTAAAGCCTGCCCTCAGTAAGTGCCACTCGCACAATGAAAATTGTATTAGAACTCGACTCACCGCTTCTTCCAGTCGGTGTCGGTGCCGATGGTGCTTTGCTGGTTGGTTCCGGAATCGGATAAATCGGGTCGCAGCATTCTCTCTCGGGAAACTCACTTCCGTTGACGAGACTCGACAAGAGAACGGTCAGCGTAAGGAGAAGCACTGAACATGTCAGGGGAGGCCCGACACGTGACATGGCTCGGCTCTTCAGGGATCTATCATGATACAGGATCCTAAATCCAAACTTCACTTTCCTGACACTCACTCTTCCTTTCTCCTTATTCCTTTTCCCCTATCCCTTAGCTTCTCAGGTTCCCTCGGAATCTCGCCTCTGAAACTTTCGTGGCGATTTTGCCGGCAGATGTGGAACTCTTCTCCATGTGGGTCATCTTCAACCCGAAGTCGCACTGCGCGCACTTGATCAACCCGCATAGACCCCAACTTTTCTTCATTGCACAATTACTTATATTATCTCAACACACATGCAGAAAAAAGACTTGATATAAAATACAAAAAGTTGGGAAAAGAGAGGTTCAAAAAGACTGGAACTCAACGCGCACTAGTTCCATTTTGAATAACCATTCATAAGAAAATAAAAGAAAGAACCCCCTTCTTTTTCTTTTTTCCGAGAGAGTCCATGAAGGAAACGAAGGGTGCAGGTGGAATCTCGCCGGTACGAAGTCGTACCAGTCTCGATGCACGCACTCACGGAAAGAGAAACCCCACCAAACAAAGTGAAGGAGCAACCCCAACTATTTTGCACTCGCGACGAAAAAAAAAGCACCCGCAGGTACGAATAAAGGTATTTATAAAGGGATCTGGTAGTAAACTTTATAGTGATGGGAAATATTTATATTTATAGGTATTTAATTGGGAGAGGAAGATATGTGAGGGTGGTTATCACACGTGGTACCCTTTCGTTAGGGGATGACAAGGAGCGACTTGAACGACCGGTACATGTGGTTCCACCGAGACTCACGCGCGCTCGGTGTCCCGACGCCCAATGATAGGTGGTTGTGCGATGGAGAACCGGCAGAACTCAGGCGCTCCTCTACACCCTCCAACCTACAACCTACAACCCCAAACCACCCTTTTTCGCTGCTACTACCACGCGAGTAGGAAACTCGAGGGAGGCCGAGCGATACCGAGTGATTCCGAATGATGAAACTATCCAGGCTAGCCCTGGTAGCAGGCCACGACCGACCCTCCTTTCCCGAACACGGTGTTCCTGACCTCGTTCCTCGGTTTGTTGGGATCGGTTACGGAGAAGCCTCGGGCATCTAGTTTTTTTTTGTCGGGCTTTGAAATGTACGAAAAAAGTGTTTTTTAAACTAAGGCAATATTAGGTTTAAGAAGAAAACAGTAACAGGATATGCCGAGATATCCCATTAAATCGCATTTATTTCCCAGGTTGTCCCAGGGATATTCCAGGGATAACCCTTCGGATATCCCGCAAGAAGCAAATTGGGATATCCCAAGAATATTTCCAGGAAATGTATGGGGCGTATCTGGTATATCCAAATATCCCAAGTAGGATATATAAAAACGGAATATTCTACTTGGGACATTCGAATATCCCAGAAACATCCTACAGATATTGTGGATATCCTGGGGTTATCCCTGGGATATCCCAATTTCAGCCAATTTGGTTATATAAAGGGTTATCCCTGGGATATACCTGGTACAACCTGGGAGATAAATGCGATCGAATGGGATATCCCGGTATATCGGATGCGGATCCAGTGACTCGAAATTCGTAAGAATTGACTAAACTGGTCCGTCGAAAGATCTATGTTTTTGTGGATCTGTGGGTAAAATGTACGAAAAAGTGTGTTTTTGAGGACAGGGAATTTTAAGTTTAAGAAGAAAACAGGATATGCCAAGATATCCCATTCAATCCCATTTGTCTCCCATGTTGTCCCAGAGATATTCCAGGGATAACCCGTGGAACATCTCGCAAGGCGGAAATTAGGATATTCTAGAAATATCCCCAGGATATCTATGAGACGTTTCTGGGATATTGAAATATCCCAAGTAGGTTATATAAAAATTTAAAATCCTATCTGAGATATTCAGATATCCCAGAAATGTCCCATATATATCCTGAATATCCTGGGGATGTTTTTATTTTCGCCTTGCGGGATATAGGACGGATTATCCCTGTAATATACCTGGGATAACCCTAAGACAACCTGGCAGATAAATGTGATCGAATGGGATATCCCGGTATATTGGATTCGGGTTCAGCGACCCAAAATACGTAAGAATTTACTAACATCGTCTGGCTCTGTCGGACATCCTACTTTTTTGTCTGACCGTGTAATCTAGAATTCAATGAAAAATATTTTATTTAATCAGATCAAAAAGAATTTTCGCTGTAATTTACTATAGCAGGGAAATATGGACAGAATTTTTGGTTCAAGAAATCGAAATATACCGAATTACCAATTTAAAACTCTATCTAACTTAATCCGCCCCCTGGACTTATTCGGGAATACAACTTTCCACCTTTTCCACCCGATTTTACAACTTTTTTACAACTTTCTTTCTTTTAGAACCTTTTTAACCTTCATGTCCCATTTTCAACTTCCCCAAACCCTAACATTTTACATTTCTTTATGAGTCTGTAAAAAGACGCTAATTTGAAGTCTCAATTTTTGGCTGCTGATAACAAAATTTTATACCAAAAGTATTCAAGTAAAATTTCATCCTTCTAGCGCATGTAAAATTCACCCTGAATTAACCCCTAAAATGTAATAAACCAGCATCGCCAATCGCGCGCGTGTAATTTATCAATTTGAGGGGCTAAATAATTTTGAAATATAAAGTAAACATTTTGAATAACTATTTACTTTTTAGTTTAAGTTTTTATTTGTATTTTGAGATTATATCAATATAATTTTCTCAAGAATCTTGAGAGAATTTAAGAAGATTAAAAAAAATTTCAGATACATCAAATCAAAATTTCAACATAAAACTTAATCTTTAACCAAATAGTCGATTTTTCAGAGAAAAAAAGGATCATTTCAAACAAAAATTGTAATCATTTATATTTAAATTTAAAAAGATTTTAATTTTATATGAAAAACAGTAGAATTCATGCAAAAAGATACATTTTTAACAAAATAGTTGAATCCTCAACTAACAAAGATTATTTTTCAACTAGTCGTATTTTTAACTGAAAAACAGTGAATATTTTCAAAAAAAAACGAATTTTATCAATCTTAGTCAAAGAATTATTTTTAAGACGAAAATATGAATTTTCCATGAAAGGTATATTTTCAACCAAAAAATTCAATTTTTAACCAAATACATGAATTTTTTTATCAAGAGGTATGCCAGGAAGTTTTTTCGAAC
>JAAAKG020202087.1:0-23436 GCA_010014905.2 Druon quercuslanigerum
TCATCAGGGCCCAACTCGAGCGGCCTGAAGCGGCTAGGCAAATTTTATGCGTGGTTATAGAATCCGGAGTCTCAATTGTAATTGTTAATTATTATTAAAAATAATATATAAATATTTAATATAATATTATTAACTATTAAAAAATTATTAGTTATTAAATTATTTGAACTAATTTTATAATTATTTAATTTTCGTAAATAAATAAAAAATAATATTTTTTTTAGATTTAAACCCGGACGAGACATCGGCTCGTTGGAAGCCTTGTTGGACAGGTTGTCCCTGCGCCTGGACCTCCCCAGAGGGGCACGCCACATCTTCTCCATGGATGGGGACCGGAAACTCAACCTTGATGAACTGGAGGACGGTGCCTCGTATGTCGTCTCTAGCTACAAAAGTTTCAAGGTAAGTACCTATTTGTTATTCCACGAAAATGAAAATTTACTTAAAAGAAAGAACATTAGGGGTGGATCGAAAATTAAAATCTACATATTATAATGTCATGGAGAACAAAATAAATAATTTTTACTAAAAGGGATGAAGAATCCTGAACAACAGTTTAAAACTGTTTAACGATCTATTATGATTTTTTTAATCAAACAAAAAATACTGTACTGTAAAAACTAGCTGAATATTTTTAACTCCCTATGATTTCAAATTGAAACATAGTTTCCACTAGGGTTCTTTAATGCTTTTAAATAAAGGTAATTTTTTACTTTTCCAAGAAATTATAATTACTTTTATACATCTTTGACAAAAAAATTTTAATACCAGCGGAGCTAGAGAGAAATTCTTTTACAGTTAAAGAATATGATCTTTTTAATTTATACTAGTTGAGCAAAAAAATGTTATTCAATCGAGAAAAACTATTTCATTACGCTGATTGACAACATAACATCAAAACTCATTTGCTTCAAAATTCGTTAAAGTGATCAAAGTAAAGAAAAAAAAGTGCCCAAGAAAAAGCTGAAGACAACGAAAAATTGTATATCGATGTTTAGGATTTTGTAAAAGGAAAATAATTCAGACTGGGTGAATATTTCCATTCCAGAACCCACATGCGTCTCACTCACAAGCTGTGACGAAAAAATGGGCTCTTTCCAATTTTGTATTTTGTTATCGCGAAACTGAAATTTCTCATCATCTAAATAACCAGGCAATTCGAGGTAATAACTCAGTAGACCTGCAGTTATGAAAAATGAGTAAATTATAAATTTAAATTTATTGTAGCACCATCTGTCTTTGCACGCAATAGATCTGTTTTATGATTTCCAAGGACTGATGATTACTAATATTAGTATTAACGACTGATATGAAAATAAGCTTTTGAAATATGCTTCATGATGTGCAAATTCATTTTTTATAACAATGTATGTTCAAAATTATAATACAAGAATGAGAATAATTTTTGTATGAGGGTTTATGCACAAATTACGTAGTCAGGAATTACAATAGAAGAATGTAATAACATTAAAAAGACCTCAATATCATTATAATTAAATTATTATTTTGATTTATTTTGTCGTTCTGTAGGAAAATATCCATAAGAAAACATATTTTTCATTTGTATAATTACTACAACCCCCAATTTATTCAACATTTTTATGTGGCTTTGCACTATTTGCTAAATATAGCCTTAAATCTGGTCATCCAATTTTCTTGATTTGATTAAATTATGACTATATTATTGATTTGATTTGATAAAAATATTTAAAATCTTCAGAAAAAACTTCAATCTTCAGAACTGTTGTTAAAAATATAAATTTAATTGTTTTGATCAAATATTTCATAAAATTGAATAATCCCGTTTTAGTACATTTTAATTAGCATTCAGTATGATTGGAATCGTTCTTTAGGAACTATAAAATATAGTTAGTAATCATAATTAAAAATTAAAAATTGAGATAACTAAATCGGCTTTCATACAATTTTAAGTTTGATTCGAAACGACTTTTAATAATCTGTATACAGATTACTGAAGAAAATCAATAATTTAAAAAGTTTATTTAGAATTTTATATCATCATAAGATGTTCCTAAGAGCAAAATGCCCAGAAACAGACTGCTTGACAACAAAAAATATTAATTGGCACTCAGCTAAAGAAATTTCTTTAGTTTCATAAGAAATTATTTTTTTTTCTTCAAAGAAAAATGTTCCTTTAGTCTAAAATTATTTTCTTTATTTTGAAGTTATTTTTCGTTAAATGATAAAAATAGGTTAAGAAAGCAATTTATTTAATGCAAAACAAATATTTTTCTAAGTATTTCTTTCTTTTTAATTTAAAATAATAAAAAATTGAATATCTTTTTGAAATGTGTCTATCTTGCAGATTTTCAAATTGAAGATTTTTCAATTATTATTCATGTGTAGAATTTATAAAAACATACTTTTAAATGTTTTTCAATTGTCCAGTTTTAAAGAATTAATTAAAAAATTTTCGATTTTAAAGGATTTTAAATCAAAACTCGTAATTCCATATGATTTCGATGTTCAAAAATCAAGACTTTTTAATGCTAAGTCATAATTAGTAATCATAATTAAAAATTAAAAATTAAGATAACTAAATCGGCTTTCATACAACTTTAAGTTTGATTCAAAACGACTTTTAATAATCTGTATACAGATTACTGAAGTAAATCAATAATTTAAAAAGTTTATTTAGGATTTTATATCGCAATAAGATGTTCCTAAAAGCAAACTGCCCAGAAAGAGACTACTTGACAACGAAAAATATTCATCGGCACTCAGCTAAAGAAATTTGTTTAGTTCCATAAAAAATATTTTTTTTTTGTTCAAAAAAAATGTTCTTTTGGTCTAAAATTATTTTCCTTATTTTGAAGTTATTTTTTGTTAAATGAGAAAAAGAGCTTAATGAAACCGTTTATTTAATGCAAAACAAATATTTTTCTGAGTATTTCTTTCTTTTTAGTTTAAAATAATAAAAAATTGAATATCTTTTTGAAATGGGTCTATCTTGTAGATTTTCAAATTGAAGATCCTTTAATTATTCCTAATGTGTAGAACTTATAAGTACGTACTTTTGAATGTTTTTTCAATTGTCCAGTTTTAAAGATTTAATTAAAAATTCTTCGATTTTAAAGGTTTTTAAATCAAAACTCATAATCCCAGATGATTTTGATGTTCAAAAATCAAGACTTTTTAATTCTAAATCTTCCAAATACTTCTAAGTTGAAAAAATTTTCAGATGTAATTGATCTAAATTACAGAATTTTTTATAGTAAATTTTCAAAATTAAAAACTCATCCGTTTTCAATATTTATGATTCAAACTTCTACAATTTTAAAGAGTTGCAGTTTGAATTCTTAAATTTTAAAAGTATAATCTGTATTTTAAAATGTTTTTTTGTTGTATTAGTTCCATTTTTAAGATTTACAATTGAAGAATTGTTAATTTCGAATTTTTATGCTTTAAAAGTATCTCATTTTTAACTTTTTTTGAATGGATATATAGCTAAGTTTTGAAGACTTAAAATTTAAAATTCTTTGAAACTTTTAAGATTTGCAATATTGAAGAATCTTTAATTATTCCTAATGTGTAGACTTTATAAGTACGTACTTTTGAATATTTTTTCAATTGTCCAGTTTTGAAGATTTAATTAAAATTCTTCGATTTTAGATATTTGTAAATCAAAACTCGTAATTCCAGATGATTTTGATGTTCAAAAATCAAGACTTCTTAATTCTAAGTCTTCCAAACACTTCAAAGTTGAAAAAATTTTCAGATGTAATTTATCTGAATTACATAATTTTTGATAGTAAATTTTCAAAATTAAAAACTCATTCGTTTTCAATATTTATGATTCAAACTTCTACAATTTTAGAGTTGCAGTTTGAATTCTTAAATTTTAAAAGTATAATCTGTATTTTAAAATGTTTTTTTTTGTATAGTTAGTTCCATTTTTAAGATTTACAATTGAAGAATTGTTAATTTCGAATTTTTATACTTTAAAAGTACCTACTTTTCAACTTTTTTTGAATGAGTATATAGTTTAGTTTTAAAAAATTAAAAATTTCAAATTCTTCAAAATTTTTAAGATTTGCAATTAGAATAATCTTTAATATTTAATATGTAAAAGAGAAAATAAAGCAATTTTGAACCCTATCTTTAAAAGAGTTTAATTTTGAAAACTTGGAACATAAATTTATTCAACTTTATATTATAGACTTGCAATTGAAAAC
This sequence comes from Druon quercuslanigerum, assembly GCA_010014905.2. Classification (NCBI taxonomy): domain Eukaryota; kingdom Metazoa; phylum Arthropoda; class Insecta; order Hymenoptera; family Cynipidae; genus Druon; species Druon quercuslanigerum. Next base: position 4,197 of record JAAAKG020202087.1, read on the forward strand.
CTTTTAATTCTGCAAAGTAACAACTACAACGTTGATTTATTGTTTGGAAATTCTTATAATTATTTATATATGTAACATATGTATCGTTACATAAATTAGTTGTCAAATATAATTCAGGGGTCTCGGGTATTAAATAAATTTTATTCAATAAGATATCGCTCAAAATATTTGGAAAAATTATGACCCGGGGTGGGGTGGCGGGGTCAAACAATTGTGTTAAGGCTTATTACTTGATGGATGGGAGTTTTAATAAATTGGCAAATATGTGTTAAATAATTTATGGGTGATCCCCAAGAACCGATTGTAATTTCTTTGAATTTTTAATAAAGCAAACCTCTTTTGGTTCAATCGATAAGTGGAGAACCAAAACGTTTGGATAAATTTTGTGCATAAATTTGCAACATCAGGAAGCTTGGCGACCCGCCGAAAGCTAGCCCCGAATTCGTTTGGGTCGGAAAGGAAAGTGGAACGAGCTTATCGAGCGAAACTGATAATATTTGTTTAACCGTTGGCTAAACACGGGTTTTACGTTTATTCTGCATTTTTGCACGATCCTAGTTAGTTCATTCAGGAAATTTATGAATTAAGGATAAGTAAAATTATCGAAATATCAGGCTTCAAAGCCCAAAATGCTCTCAAAACAGGGGAAATAGGGTGATTTCCCACGGAAATAGGGGAATAAAGGGTGAATAAATTCTTTCAATTAAAATGAATGTTTCAGCAATGATTTGACTTAATTTACTTTTAACCTAAATAATTTAATATACAAAACATTTGAAATTATTAAGATTTGAAGTCGAAATATATTTTATTTTCAAAAAAATAGTCAACTAAAAGAGATGAATTTTTAACTCAAAAAGACGAATTTTTAACATAAACAAATTTATTTAAACCAAACAGATGAATTTTCAAAATAATAGTTGAACTTTTAATTAAATGATTAAATTTTTAAACCAAAAGATTACATTTTTTGTAAACAATTGGATCTTCAGCAAAAACTTTTCTACCATAAAAGACGAATTTTTAATCCAAAAAGACGAATTTTCAACAAAACAGTGAAATTTTCGACTAAAAAAGATGAATTGATGAAAATAGTTTAATTTTCAACAAAATACTTAAACTTTTAACAAAATTTTTTAATTTGTAATCAAATATCTTATTTTTTAACCTATAAAAATGTGTTTTCAACTTACGAACTTAAGCTCCAACCAAGAGTGGAGTAGTTAAATTTTTAGTTTAAAAAATTACTTTTAAACTATAAAAAACGATTCTTCAAGCAATTAAATTTGACGAAGATTAAGGACTTGTTAACCACAGTGTTAAGCTTCTAAGTCAATAATTCAAATATTAATTTCAACTACAAAAGATCACTTTTCAACAGAAAAGGAAATCATTACATTTTCAGATAGAAAATGAATTTTTAAAAAAACAAACAAACGAATTTTTAAACGAATTAGTTGAGTTTTCTACCAAAGAAGTGAATCTTAAAAAAAAATAAATTCTTATTAAATCTGTTCAATTTCCAACCAAGTATGTAGAATAATTTTCACCAAAAAAAGAAAAAAAAATTTATAACCAAATAAATAAGTTTTCAATCAATATGAATTTTCAACAAAAGTTCGAAACAATAAAGGCAAAAAGACGAATTATCTAGAAAACAGTTAAATTTTAAATTAAAAAAATGATGTTTAAACAAAAAAGTTAATTTTCTACTAAATATCTAAATTTTTAAATAAATAAAATTACCTTTAACAAAATTGTGGAATTTTTTTTTATTTCTACAAAATAATTTAACTTTTAGAAAATTCTTTAAATTTCTTAATTAAAAAGATGATTTTTTAACCAAGAAGATTCATTTTCTGTCATTAAACGAATAAAAAACAAAATAGATGAATTTTTAACGAAAAAAGAAATGGTTTAACTAAAAGTGGATAGTTAAATATTTAGTTAAATAAATTACTTTTCAACTACTAAGAAAAATTTATTTTCAAACTGTTAACTTAAACAAAAAATAATAATTTTAAAGATTAAACTATTTGTTTGAAAATGTCACTTTTTTAGTGGAAAATCCAATTATGTGGTTGACAAACATTCATCATTTTAGTTTAAAATTCATCTCTTTGGTTGAAACTTCAATAGCATTAAACAGTTTGAAAATTCCTTTTTCTATCTAAAAATTACATTATTCTATTTGTGGTTAACAATTTATTCGTTATAAGTTGAGAATTCGTTTATTTGTTAAAAAATTCATGAGTTTTATTAAATATTCATATCTTTGGGTAAAATATTAATCTTCTTTGTTGAAGAATAATTTTGTAGTTTAAAAATTCATCTATTTGAATAAAAATGCAACTACTTTGTTTAAAAATTGGAATAATTTGATGAAAATTCATTTTTATAGCAGAAAAAATTTAACTATTTAATAAAAATTCATATATTCGGTTACCTTTCTTTTAAAAAAAATTTATCTTTTTCGGTTTAAAACATTCGACTTTTCAGTTTAAAACCTTAACTATCTTGTTGCAAAATCGTCATTTTGGGAAGAAAAATAATCTTTTTAGTTTCAAATCCATGTATTTCATTGATGAATAAGCTAATTTGTTAAAAATTCGTCTTCGTTTGTTAAGTTTAACTGGTTAAAAATTACTGTTCTAAAATTACTGTTCTAAAATTACTGTTTTAAATGAAAACTTAATAATTCCAATTTTCCGTGAAAACTTATTTTCTGTAGTTGAAAATCCCTCTTTTGTTATAAAATTAATTTTATTTGCTTAAAATTTAATTTTGTAGCTAAAAAATGCAGCGCTTTTTGGTTCAAACTTTAACTATTTTGTTAAATACACGAAATGTGCTACTTTTTTATACTTGCGAAAATATTTCTTATCTTGAAAGAAATCAAAAAACTTGTTATAAGCCTACATTTCTGGGTTCGAGTGTCGGAGTTTAATAATAAAAGACATTTTTTGCTGTAATTTTCGAGCCTCAATATTTATTCTTATTTTTGAAAAAATGATTTGTAGGGGCGCCTTTTGAAAAAGATATTAAACTTTTGTCTCCATCCGTATTAGGACGGTATACAAAAAATTGGAATTCGACAATAACTGTTGATGAAAAGACACCATCCTTTTTTGCCTTTATTATCTGCTCAGACTTTGCAGCTGTTTAAAAAATTCATTAACTAATAAATTAACTAGATTCATGAATTCTAAAAAAATTATTTTCAAATATTTAAGAACATTAGGCTTTACTTGTCTAGTGCAATTAAAAACATGTTGAAATGTAAAAAAAATTATAGTCAAAATTAACTGAATCTTAACAAATGTCAAATTGTAATAGTATTTTTCTCTACAGTTTTTATTATTAAGTATTTATAAAATATTGTAATTAATAAAAATATAAGAAGTAATGTAACATGGACAAAGTTATGTTTAAAATACGATTTTTTGAAAATGAGGAAAAATAACATTTTTTAAGATTCATTTAATTTTTACTACAATTTTTTTTTAATTTTCAACATTTTTTTAAGTGCACTAGACACTCTATGAAAAAATGTTATGAATCAAAATTTAATCACTCTGTGGAGTACGTACACTGATGTTAAAATCGGTTCCCCTACACCGCCCCCTGGGGGTGAAATGAAAATAATAAAAAAATAATCATCACATTTAATTAATTAATTTTTTATTCACTTTCATAAGTATTGAAAATTTTATCTTTTTAAAGAAAGTGTACATAGAACTACCTTGTTTTTATTTACCTTGCTAAAATTGTTAGCCCTATTTTCTTCGATTCTTTTTATTTTTCTTGCTCCAGTTAGAGTTTCCAGCAAACTCAAGATTTACTTTTTTAGTTATTCATTTTTAATATTTATAGATTTATTTGCTTAGGAACCAAATGCAATGTTCTCTAAATTTTAAGAGATGTGTAATACTTTCCTAGCTAATCTGAAAAATGAATTGAAGATGCCCTCGCTTTTTATCGCCCCTGACGTATTCGGTCAATGCTACTTGAATGATCCTATTTTGTTAACGAATAATTCAATAAGGGTAAAATTTTCCAGCAAACTTATTTATATCCTACCAAGCATTTCTTTTGATGGAAGTTTGGGCTTACTCAAAATTCCCTCGATAAACGAAGCATTTGAAAATTATCTAACATTATTTTGATACTGATTGCCAAAAAATGTATAACTTTCTTATTTAACAAAATCCATAAATTTTAAATTTCAACTTATGTTACGATGTTTTAAAAGGTTAAATTTTCGAAAACTGATTTTCAAGTCATCAGGGGCAATGTTCTTTTTTTTCTTCAGGTCCAAAATTTTCTGAATTGTTCGTATTATAGAAAATTCGATCTATTCGTAAAAAAGTTCGACAGCTTCTATAAAGCGCTGTTTGTAAGTGAAAAGAGAAGAAAGCAAAGCAGAAGTAATATCCTTACATTAGCTTCTGTGAAATTTACCCCTACGCTCGATACGCGTGCAGGTCGAAGGCCTAAGCGCTAAGAGCACCTAAGACTCACCACCAGCCCCTCGAACATTCGAAGTGTCCAGGTAACAACCAGGTGTCCGGTGCAGGACACGATAGGGGGCGATTTGTAAAGAAACTTGCGTTTAACACTGAAACTGAATATTGTGTTTGCGTGTATCTGGCCCAGATCAAACTTATAAGCAGGTCACACGCAACAAAAATGAACATTTTGACGATCTCAGACAATCAGGACATTACATTCCCATATTGAATTTTCGTTTAGGCTTTGGAAGGGCACCAGCTACTTCTCTTTTTTTCTGATCAGGCGCTGATTGGCAACAGTAGAGAGGCCCTGACTAGTTCTGTAAGGCTGTTTTATCCAAGCGCCATACACAGGGTGGACCATTTTAATCTATCCACCCCAAAATCTCCAGAAATAAGCGGTATGCAAAAAATTGTTCAGACAAAAGTTGCTCAGGACAATGGGGGCCATCTTTCTGCAAAATTTTTTTTGACCTTGATATCAATTTTCAAGGTTATTTAAAGGTCACATTGATTTTTTTACACGGGAACCCCTGCTTTTGACATTGGAGTCTGAAAGAACGGGAAATTTTAGGTGCAAAATGATATTTAAAGTCAATTTTAACGAGGTCAAATAAAGGTTGAACCGAGGTCAAATTTCAAAAATCATGCAGAACATGATTTTTTTGTTTTATTCTTTTAACACGTATGGGCAACACAAAGCTGGGGTGGATTTGGGACCAACGACCTTGATCACCTTGAGCTTGAGCCCAACTTGGAAGGTCATTAGAAGGTCAAAGTGTTTGTTTTCTTTAACTAATACACCCGAAACCAAACCCACAAGTTCCAAACCAACGAACTTCACACTTTGACCTTCGAATGACCTTCGTAGATCTCGTTCCCAGGTCCGAACGAGAATACCCAACGAGAGCCTGTCTAGATCCTTTCTCTTTTCCGGTACATTCAAATACATACAAGTGTTAGATACAAAATTTAAAATTCATAATTTAAAAAAAAAATATTGACAATTTGCACTCAACTGCGACAATGATTCGTTTTTATTATTTCCCATAAAACTGTCTTTCAGGTACAATTCGTTGGTTGAATTCACATAACCTATTTAGTATATACAGGGTGACACAAAAGCTTAATTTTCAAAATTCCCTGCCTATTCCCTGACCAATTATTCATTTTCCCTAAAAATTGATTTTAAATAGTTAAATTTTCAACAAAAGGGATAAACCTTCAACCAGAAAAATAAATTGCCAACTAAGTCTCTCCACTTTTCCACAAGTAGTTGAACTTTTATTCGGAAAAAATATATTCTAAACTAAAAATTTAATAGTTAAATTATTAGTTAGAATAATTAGTTTGCAAAAAATGAATTTTTGACAAAACAATGTAATATTAAATATTTCCACACGAAAAAATTAATTTAAAAAAACTGTCGAATTCAAATAAGAAACACAAATTTTCCGTCAAAATAGTTAAAAAGAGGAACTTTTAAACCAAAAAGACGAATTAAAAAATTCGCAAAAAAATTTCAGTTGAATTTTCCATACCACTATAAGAGTTTTCTTATTGTTATTAATAGTTAAACTTTCAAAAAAAAAGTTAAATATCCATCCAGGAAGAATGAATTTTTAACAAAATCATTGAATTTGTAAACAAATAATAAAATTTTTTAATAAAAATATAATCATCCTCGGAAGCAACTGAAGAAAATTAGAGAGAGAAATACAAGGGAAATAAATTATTAACAATAATATTATGTCGTACACTGAAAAAAATGATTAGTTGAGCCAACAATTTAGTTAGTAAGATATGGTACTGCTACTTTAGTAGTTGACACTACTATTTTATTAGTCGGTACAACAATTCCATTAGTTGCAGCGACTATTCAGTTAGTAACAGCAACTAATAAAATAGTTGCCCAACTAACAAAATAGCGGTACCATATCTTACAAACTGAATAGCTGTTTGTTAATCTTGCAACATTTTTAACATAGAATCTTTTATAATCAAAATAAAACTATTGAAAATTAAAATTTCAAAATTTCAAACTTATGACCCTCATGGTTATTTCAAGTGTCTCTTATAGAAATTATCTAACATTTACCAAATTTTATTCAAAATATTTTACTTTTTTCTGAAACTCTAACCAATTTAATTGTTTTCTAGAAGGTATTGTACCTTGATGATTTAAAAAAATTTTAATGACTTTTTGAAATAAAAATTATGCTTCAGTGCAGCAATGAACTCAAACCTTTTTTTATTTTGAGAATTCGAAAAAAATTTCATGTGGCTACAAGCATTTTGGTAACTTTTTTATTTACAGTTTTTGGCATTAAGCAATAATAAAAAATTTAAAAAAACGTAACTTTAATTGAGGTTATAACTTTTTGAATACTAGTAAAATAAAATAGCATTAATTTTCGTAGATCTGAAAAACATTTTCTACCCAGACTTTACAGCTGTTTATAAAAATTAATGAACTAATAAATTAACTGAATTAAAGAATTCTAACATCATTATTTTTAAATATGTAAGGAAATTAGGCTTTACTTGTCTATTGCAATTAAAAACATGTTGAAAATTAAAAAAAAAAATTTAGTAAAAATTAACTGAATCTTAAAAAGTGTCATATTTCTTCATTTTCAAACAATGGTAATTTAAACATAACTTTGTTCATGTTACATTACTTCTTATACTTTTATTAATAAAAATTTTTTATTATTACTTAATACAAAAAACTTTAGATAAAAAGACTATTACAATTTTGAAACCCATAAAGAGATTTTTTTTAAGTTGACATTTGATTGACATTTTTTAAGATGCAGTTAATTTTTACTATATTTTTTTTTTACATTTTAACATTTTTTTAACTGCACTAGACAAGTAAAGCCTAATTTCCCTAGATATTTAAAAATAATTTTCTTAGAGCTCATGAATTTAGTTAATTTATTAGTTCATTAATTTTTTAAACAGCTGTAAAGTCTGAGCAGATAATAAGGTCAAAAATGCCTTATTGTGAACAGACGAACTATTTTTTATTTAAAAAAATCATTAGACATTTTTATTTTGAATAACATGGCGTCTTTTCATCACCAGTCATTTTCGAATTCCAAATTTTTTTATCCCACCCTTATAAGGATAGGCAAAAAAATTTAATATCTTTCTCAAAAGGCGCCCCTACAAATAATTTTTTCAAAAATAAAAATAAATATTGAGGCTCGAAAATTACAACAAAAAATGTCTTTTATTATTAAACTCTGACACTCGAACTAAGGAGTGAGATGTGACGTTTTGCAAACTTTTATTAATTAGGTGCTAGATATTTATCCAGATTAAAAGAATTTAAATTTAAAATGTTACTTTTAGCCTAACAACCCAGAAATATAGGCTTATAACAAGTCTTTTGATTTCTTGCAAGATAAGAAATATTTTCGCAAGTCTAATATTCGGATAAAGTAGCACATTTCGTGGATAGGTCTTCGCTCTCAAAAAGGTTCACGGGAAGGTGTCGAGGAAGGTGAAAATAAAGAGGCCAGGGTGAAAATAAATTTGAGATATAATGAGAGTAATGACCGTGAAAGAATGTATATGCGGATACAATATCCATATCGCGTTTCTGGCTTATCATCAATGACAAAAATGAGAGATTGTGATTGTTACTTGTGTATTTTTGCATAAATTGTTTCAATAGATATCACGAATTTATTCACACAGAAGCAAAACAGTATTTTTTTAATAAGACCTACTTTTTATATTTAGATATTGTAAAATCCGCTAACTGGGTGAACAGAAAACTTCATTTTTAAAATTTTCTATCTAACATAGAATATCTAAACAAACTGTCTAAAACAATTTCAGGCTAAAAATTAAAAATTTATTTCAACCTAAAAAGATTACTTTTCCATCGTAAAAGAGGTTTTGTGAATCCCAAAGAACGAATTTTTTAACAAACCAGTTTAATTTTCGCCGAAACAAGATTTTTAGCAAAATAGTTGAATTTTGAACCATCAAAGATGATTTCTCAATCAAACGGTAGAATTTTCAAACAAAAAAGATTAAACTTTAACCAAAAATAGTTGCATTTTCAGACAATTATTCACATTTTTTAATAAGAATTTAATTTTTAACAAATAAAGATAACCTTCCAATACAAAAGGTGAATTTTCTGTGCAATTAGACCATTTTCCAACAAAGAAGTTGAATTTTCTTAGAAAAAAGATTCTTTTTTAATAAAATATTACAATTTTCTAACCAACTAGTTGAATTTCCGAACTAGAAAAATAAATTTTTACGCAGAAATGTAACAGTTGATATTTCTGCCAAATAATATGGCATTTTTTCTCAAAGATATCAATTGTAAACCCAAAAATACGAATTTTAAAGCAAGAAGATTAATTTTTAAAAAGAACAAAATATACCTGAATTCTGAAAAGAAAAATAGTTTCATTTTCACATAAAAAAGCTAACTTTTCCAAACGAAGAAAAAAGTTAAACTTTTAATAAAAATGTATTTTCCATCAAAAATGAAAGAATTTACAACAAAATGGACCAATTTCCAAAAAGTGAAAACAAATACAATTTTATTACAAAAAAAAACAACAAAAATTTTCAACTATATAATTTAAAATTTAAAAAAATCGAATTTTTAATCAAATTGTAACATTTCCATCCAGAGATGAGCCTTCAAGCTGGAAAATTAATTTTTTAACAAATTAGTTCAACTATTACCTAAGAAAGTTAAATTTTCAATTAAAAATTTTAATTTTCGAAAAATTATTTAAATTTTCAACCAGAGATAAATTGTTAACTAAAATGATGAATCTTCAATGAAGCTTCAACCGCAAGTAGTTTAATTTTTAAGGCCAAAAAAGATTGACTTTTATCGAATAATTAAATTGTATATGTATTATATATAAATAAATTTTAACTAAAAAAATTTCAATCTTGAATAAAAAAACAGTTGAATTCAAGCAAAAACATGAAATTTTGAAAAATTAGTTCAATTTTGAACTAAATAGTTGATACCTCAACCAAAAAAATATGAAATTTTCACCAGACGAGATAAATTTTAAAACCAAAAAGACAAATTTTCAACCAAGAGAATGACTTTTCTAAACAAAAAAATTATTTCTCAGCAAAAAACATGAATTTTTAAACAAATAGTTCTATTTTCAACGAAAAAGATACATTTTTAACCAAAAATTGAAAAGTTAAATTTCCTGTAAAAATTAATTTAAAAGAAATGACTTTTTTAACAAAATAGTCCGATTTTCAAACAAAGAGATGAGTTTTCAACCCGATAATATGGATTTTCAGAAAAATTAATTATCGGCGAAATAGTTGCATTTTCAACCAAATAAGAGGACATTTCAACAAAAGTTTCTACTAAAAAGATAAATTTTCAACTAAAAAAGATTAAGTTTCAACAAAAATGGAAAACACGAATTTTCAACAAAATACTTTAATCTTCAACCAAAATAAGAATGCAATTTCTACCGAAAAAAAATTATTAACAAATTAGCTGAACTATTACCTAATTAGTTGAATTTTTCATTTAAAAACATTAGTTTCAACCGAACAGTTGCATTTTTATCCGAAAAAGATTAAATCTCCACTAAAACAGACAGATTTCTTAACCAAATAGACGAATAAAAAAAGTTTAATTTTCATTAAAGAAAGATTTCAGTTGAATATTAAACAGCAAAATATAAATTTTTTAAAAAGTTAATTTTACACTAAAGTAGTTCAGTTTTCAACAAAAAGGACCTTTGTAACAAAATTTTTACATGGCCAACTAAAAAATTAAATTATTAAATAAAAATATAATAGTCTCGAGGAAACAATTGCAAAAAAGGACAAATAAAAATATAAATACAAAACAAATGAATTACAAACAAGAATATTATAACAGGGTGACCGCAGAACTTCATTTTCAAATTTCTTTCATTTTTCCTGACTTATTTTCTTAATCTTATAAAAATTTTAGCATAACATTTTTTATGAACGAAATAAGCAAATTCAAATTAAAAGTAAAAAATTTCAAATTTATCCTTCTTAAAAGTTATTTAAAGTGCCTCTTTAAAAAAATTTGTCACTTTTGCAAGAATTGTTTTAAATCCCTGTCTTTGCCTGGCTAATAAAATTTTCTGACTTTTTCCTGATTTCAAGGATTTTCCTAATCTACGGACACCCTGGCTAAGTCTAAACTCATTTTTTATATTCGAGTGTATATTTGTGTCTTTTGGTAGTTGTATGTTATATTATATTTTTTAGTAAACTTATACTTTATAACCTACAATTAGCATTTCAAAATTTCCTAACTAGGGGCAGTTTAACTTCCTCGATTTAAATAAAATGCGAAGTTAACAAATAATTTAAAGGCGTACATTATTATTGTAAAAGAATTTACTTTTTAAATGAACAACTTTGAAGGGTAAATTAAGAAAGAGAGAGGAATAATAAGATAATTTATTTTTTTAAATTTGCGGATTTAATATTGGTTCTTTGACGTTGAAATAATTCTTAAAACGGTAGAGTCTCATCTTTCAAAAGCTTATAATCAAGGGCTAATCAATGGCTGCCGCCTCAAATTATAGATGCGGTATAGCTTTCTATGAACACACCCGTTATCGATATATAGGTTTTAAGGTGCGACCCTTCAAGTCAATATTTCTCGAGCTCGTTATTTTTGCACTTTACTAAGTAACAGGATTCGCTGATAAATCGCTCCCAAATGCGAAAAATCCTGGGATATCGAATTCCTAAGAAATTGAACTTCGACCCTTTTTTAAATAATACATTTTTTATTTTATCCTGGAAGGATCTTTTTGCAGTAGGAAATAGCGGGGGAGAATTCGCTTTTTAAGAATCTGTGCGGAGCAATCCCTATTGCGCCTTATTATGCATTGTAATGCATCATTATACGTTTATTACGCAAAATATTACGGCGGTATTGAAAGAGTATCGTAAGTCAACTTTGAACCACAATTGAGCGCTCCGATATTAGAACGGGACATAACTCGATAAAGTTGGAGGTTGGATAATGATGTTTTTTTCTGAAGACGATTTGTAATTAATTTTTGGTCTCTCTTCGATCGCTTCGTTTATCGAGCGAAGTTTGAGCAAATATAAACTTCCAGTAAAGAAGTTGTTCAGAAAACTATAGGGAAGTTTTCTGTAAAAACCTTTTTTCAAAAAACTGAATAGGTAAAAAACTGCGAATGCAAAACTTGGAGCACGCGAACGAAACTCTTGTAGGCGACAGGCATACGGGCGGACTCAAATGTAGGTACGCAGGTGAATAATGCGAAAGTTCAGAATAATATGAAAAGTATCGAATTATTATATTTTTAAAGAGTTTGAAACTTTTATAATGCACAAATGAACAAGCTATATAATAATATGATAATAAATATTAAATAATAAAATATCATTAATGTGGAATGTATTCTATAGAATCCTCACCCATGAATTCTAAAAAAATTCTATAGAATTCCCATAAAATTCATGTGACGATCATATCAAATGAATTCTTAAAGAATAATTCTACAGAATTTATTCAATTATATATTCACATCTAGTGCGTTTCCTAGAACAAAGAGTACCCTGTGATTCTTTTTTCATTTCGAAAAAAAAAAATTCCTTCCACTATGAATTTCACGAAATAGTATTTAACTCGCGGAACGATGTGAATATTGTGGTATCAAAAAGCACAATTATCTACTTAATTTTACAAAAACTGCAACTATTATGATGCTAGAAGAGCTAAAACGACATTTGAAGGTCATCTTATATAACTCCAGGTATTCCTTTGTTTACATTTTTATTCCTTTGCTAGCTGTACTGCGAGTGGTTTCGTCCGTCTAATACACATGGATTGTTGCGAATCGCGCGCTTCAAGTTTTACATCCGCAATTATTTACCTATTCAGTTTTTTGAAAAAAGGTTTTTACAGAAAAATTCCTTATAGTTTTCTGAACAACTTCTCCACAGAAAGTTTATATTTGCTCAAGCTTCGCTTGATGAACGAAGCGATCGAAGATTATAAGGACTTAAATTTAAAATGGCTAGAAACAATTTTTTATTTTCTAATAAATAATGATACACAATTTTTGCTCATATAATTGTCCTAAAGATACTTTGGAGAGTATTGTATCCAAATTTCTTCAGAAAATTCCAAAAACTGTAGATGTGACGACGAACGAGAGACCAAAAATTAAGTACAAATCGTCTTTAGAAAAAACATAATTATTATGCTTATCTCGAAAACTATAATAGAATAAACTTTTTTGCTAGAGGAAAAAAGATGCGCCATCTAATTTCCTATAAGGATGCATTCTTCAAAATTGGCCAAAACAAAGTAATTTTATTTCAGGAAAAAATGTATTTATGATAGTTTATAAAAATTATGATTAATATATAGAATATTATTACACAAAAGCTTATTGAGAATTTTGAAAGGTTTTAAGAGAATACAAAATTTTTCTTCAGATTCTGGGGAACAATTCAAATGATTTTATATTTCAAAAAGAAATTTTAAGAGAATATTGAAAAAAGTTTCAAAATATTTCAGATAATTTCCTAAAATTTCGGAAAAGAATATAGAGGATTTTATAGCAAACATTTTCAATTTTGCAAAATCACCAACTTTTAGACACAAATCCAGTAAGTTTGAAAGATATTTCGAAGTTATAAAAATATAGACGTTTGGAGATTTTGTACAAAAAATCTAGAAGCTTTTAAAGAATTTTCAAAGATTTCAAGAAAATAAAAAAATTCCCAAAGATTCCTGAAAAACTTCAAATGATTTTTAATTTTTATAAGAATAATTTTGAAAGAAAAATTGCTCAGTGAAGTAAAAAATTATTTAGAAAAACTTTGCTTACTTAAAAAATATTTCAAAATTTTATAAATTTTACTTTCATTGAAGATTTTGAAAAAAGATTTTTTTTTTAAGATTTTGGAAAGGTTTTAATGTAATAAATAAACTTGTTTAAGATTACTTAGAAAATTTAAAGTAATGAAAAATTTTTAACATTAGTTTACAGAGAATATTACAAACATTTAAGTATCAAAAGATTTTCAAAAATATCAAAGAATTACCTGATGGGTTTTGAGGCTTCTTGAGAAATTATTCGATTCATTTAAACATATATTAAGAAACTTTGAAAGTTTATAAGAGAATACAAATATTCTAAAACTTTAAACGTATATTAGTATATTTTAAACTGACTTGAATTTTTCCTTTAATCTTGAAGAATTTTGTAAAATAAAAAAATTATATCTTTTCATAAGACCTGTAATGTTCTAAATTCTTTTCGAATTTAGTCTAGATCTTAGGAAAATTATATTTATATAACCTTAAGAATATAAAAAATAAAACAAAATAAATAGTAATTTGTATTAAAAATTATTTTCACACTTAAATGGATAGCAGTTTAAAAGAAAAAAAAATTATTTTAAGAAAATGAACTTTTGAAAACTTGGATAGAAAACTTTCTTGATCAAACATAACTTTCGGTTTTTATCAAATAAATTCCACCAAATTTAAAACTCTATTGCAGAATTTTTTCAAGTTACATATTTTCCTAATTTGTATTATTAGTTTTAAAATAATCTACATTTTTTATTTTAGCTAATGGCAGAATTTTATTTAAAAAATGCAGTTTTCTCTTATTTCCTCTGTGTTTCTCTAAGGAAAAACAATAATTTCACTTAATCATTTTTATTAATATGAAAAAATATTACCTAAATAAATAAGACAAAATAAAAATCTAAAATCTAAATCAGAATTATTAGTAAATACACTTCAATTCTAATAATCTTCCTACTAATTTTCCAAGATTACCATGAATCAAACGATTCCACTTGAGCGTGATGAATAAATCATTTGACTTCACCTGTTCAAAAGGGAGTCATTGAATGACCCGTAGAGATCACGAAAGCTGATGTTTACACGAAGCACGTGGCCAAGAAGGGGTCGGCACCTGCGTAACCAGAGGCGGGAAAATGGTAGGGGTGAAATCAACTCTTATTCGACCCCCACCCTCTAAAATAAATGGAAGGGATCGTACATTAGTGGAAGGGAGAAGCTGGTGTCTGAAGGGGTAAAAGGAGGGTTGTAGGGGTGAGGAGTTTGCGCTCTAACAAAATCAACCCCACTTCATAAATTTCCCCTCTCTTCAAAACCCTCCCTTCCTTCTCTCCTCATCCCCATGCTGTGATTGAAAGTAGATCGCCACCCCTGCCTTCACTTCCGGTTCTACTGGTTTGAATTTTCAACGCCGTCTTACCGACGTCGCTGATTTCACTTGTTTCACTTGTTTCATAATTCGATCGAGGCTTTCCAGTCTTCTAAGGTGGATTGCAAACATTTTTCCCGGTCATTGAAATTAAAAAGTTTAAATTAATGAAACTGGAGGTTTTTTTCAGTTGAAGTAATTAAAACTAAACTGCCAATTAAAGGGGCCAAAATTTAATTCTTCTAAACTTTTAAGTTCCCAAATTAAATATAGTTTTGATGATATTAGTTTGGCGAGATAAGATGAAATAATAAAAGATTTTTTCAATTTTTCCTCTACTGACCTAATAGTTTTGTTTTATTTAATTTTTTTAAAAATTAAAACTTAAAAAATTATATTTAATTCAAAAACTTTGCATTTAATCAATAAATAATTAATAAGCTATACAACAGAAACCTTTCTACTCACAAAAGGGTCAAAAAAATATTTGACACTTTAATGAAATAATTGAATTTCTAAATAAACAGTTAAATTCGCAACCATTTGGACGAATTTTAGAACAAAAATGATGCAACTTTCACCAAAACCACTTGAATTTTCAACGAAATATTTGAATTTTTAAAACCAAAAACGAATTTTGTAGAAGAAAAGGTAAATTAAAAAAAAATGTATAATTTTCTATCAAGAAATATTAGTTCTCAACCAAACAGTTAAAAAATAAACTTTTAAAAAAACAGTTTCATTTAGAACCAAATACTTAAACTTTTGATAAGAAGAGACGAATTTTCAACAAAAATGTTAATTTTCAACCAAAAAAGCTTACTTTCCTACCACAAAAGATGAATTTTTATTCCAAAAAGACCAATTTTCTATTTAAAAAAATGAAGTTTAAACAAAGCAGACGAATTTTCTACCAAAATAGATGCATTTTCAATCAAAAGGATATATTTTTAATCCATTTTAATCCAAAGACGAATTTTTAACAAAAGAGTTGAGTTACAAAATTATGTGGTTTAGAAAGTAGTTGAGTTTTTAATAAAATAATTGAATTTCTATACAAATAGTTAAATTATCATCCAGAAAAGGTAAATTTTACACAACAAAAAATCAATTTATATCCCAGAAAGATGAATATTCAACTAAATAGTTTAATGTCTTAACAAAATTATTTTCAAACAAAATTGCATTTAAAAATAAATTGTTGACATTTCGGTGAAAGCAGACGAATTGTCAACAAAATAGTGGATTTTGAATCAAATACTATATAATTTTAGTAAACTAAAATTTCCAAAAAAGTAATTTTATTTCAGGACAAAATTTATTTCTGAATGTTTATAAAAATCATGATTAATACATAGAATATTATTACACAGAAGCTTATTGAGAATTTTGAAAGGTTTTAAGAAAATACAAAATTTTTCTTCAGATTCTGGGGAACAATTCATATGATTTTTTAAAAAAAAAGAAATTCTAAGATAACATTGAAAACAGTTTTAAAAGATTTTAGATAATTTACAAGCTTTTGAAGAAGTTTCAAAGTTTTCAAGAAAATAAAGAAATTTTCTAAAGATTCCTTAAAAACTTTAAATGATTTTTTATTTATATAAGATTAATTTTTCAAGAAAATTTGAAAAGATTTCAAACCAGTTCAAAAAATTTCTAAAAATGTCGCAAAAATCTGAAAGAATTTTAGGCAATTTTTATATTTTCTTAGGAAATTAAAAAATTATTTAGGAAAACTTTGCATAATTTAAAAAACACTTCAAAGTTTTATCAATTTTGAAAAGATCCGAAAAGAATTTAAGTTAAAAAAATACTTCAATCAAAACATGAATGAACTTTTTCTGAAGGTTTAGAAAAAAAGGTTTTTTTTAAACCATTTGGGAAAGGTTTTAATTTAATGTAATGTTGACGAATTGTCAACAAAATAGTGGAATTTTCATCAAATACAGAAAAAATTGCAAACAAGAAAGATGCATTTTTAACCAAAAACATAAATTGTCTATCATATAAGATAAAAATTTAATCTAAATGAACTAATTTTCTATACAGAAAGGCGAATGTTGAACGAAACAGTCGAATTTTCGACCAAAAAACATTCATCTTCATTTAATTTAAATTTGTTGAACATTAATTAAAAAGAGAGCAATTTTTAACAAAATAATTGAATCTCCAACCAAATAGTTAAATTTTCAATCGAGTGATTGCATTTTCAACATATATCGATTAATTTTTTAACAAATGATCGGAAAACCAAAAAGCATGATTTTTTATTTGAATAGTTCAACTTTTAACCAAGTAAATAAATTTTCAACCAAAAGAATTCTAATTCAAACAGAAAAATTTTGATTTTCTTATTCACTTTTCATACTTTAATTCGCATTTAAGCTAAAAACGATAAAAAGAGAAATTTCTTGTAAAACAACAAAAAAAGGAATTCTATAGAACAACTTCGGAAAGGGGAGAATCAGGAAAAGAGTTTGCAGTATGTAACTGAAATTTAATATATTGCCCTTTCTTACTGGACAAAATTTTTTAAAATATTGTATTAACTTTAAAAACATTTTTTTTCTGTTCTTTTATTAAAATTAAAACTAATCATTATTTTATCAAGTTTAAGAGTTTTATTGAAAATTAAACAAAATTCCCGGTTTCGCAATCCATCAATACTTTCAAATTTCGGGTCAGAATAATTCTTTTGATAAAAATATTTTTCCTGTGAACCAAGAAAAGTATTCCTCTAGTCTTGAAAAATTATCCAATCGCTTTCAAATTTGCCTCATGGAAATCTCTGGAGGGTGCGTGCCCTCTAAGGTAGAAGGGTCGGAGACCAGTCTAAAGTTTTTGTCCCTGCCCCAAGTGAGGAAAAAAAGCAAGTGTGGTCATTGCCATTAACGTTGGACAGTAGTTAGAGTACTGGCTCTCCTTAATTTCTTATCTTATCCTCCCCCCTCCCACCCACCCCCTCAAGCAGTCCTCGAGATATTCTGCACTGTCCACTATGAGTCTTCGGCACTCTCAGCAGGCTTACAATGTAGATTGTACAATGTACAATGTTACAGTGTACAATGGCGTATATGAATCACGTGCGGTGTAAGGGGTCAGACACGACTTCCGGTTTAAGGAGGGAAAGGCGCTGGTCAGCGGCACGAGGATCGATAACTCCGGCAACTACAGTATGCACCGAATTATATGACTCCCTTCGTTTGCATCTTGCTTTCGATTTTCCCTCCCTTATTCGACTAGACGCAGTTACTAGTCTTCGTTTCACTCTCTGACGAGAGAGGCTCCTAGTAGCCACTTTTTACCCTCAAAATCATATTTTTTCATAGATACTTAGATCTGCATTATCTTCCTTAAATCACGCAGAAAAAAGCCAAGAATGAAGTATTAGGCTTTCAGAATTAGTAGAGCTATACAATGTTATTGTATTTAATAACAGTCATAGCCACATGAACGATTTCTGTTGGATTTGGAGGCATGACGCAACCTGATGCAACTAACGTGGTGAGAGTGCGGCCGTCCTGCTATTTGCCCATGCTTGACTTAGACTTAGCAACTGCCTCACTGTCCGTCCCGCGGCTCTTCTCATCGTGAAACCTCCGAGGCATCAATTCTCGGAACGACTTAAATGGGAGATACTTAAATAGGATTCCCAGTGTAATAGAGTGAGCATTAAGAAGATCTAAAATCAAACCTGTTGTAATTTTTGTTCCAGTAGAGGGACATGGGATTAACATGGGAAATTTTTATTTTTTGACAAAATGAGACTCATATTTTTGTGTTTAGATTTAGCTCGTATAGGATATTATCAGAATTTTTTAGAGTTTCCTACGAATAATTTCCGCTAAACAGCTTTCAATCTTTATCCCCCGTCCCTTCCGTTATGGAGTCCTGAAAACTGAAATTGATAAATTTGTGCAAAATTGATACATTTGAGCGCTGTTTTTACTTTTTTTGTCATACATTATTTTTATTCGAAAACTGATGTTTTAAATAATTTTTTAAAACACATTTACAATTGTTTAAACAATTTTTATTTCCTGAAAACCCAGTAAAAGTTATTACGTGGAATCGGAATGTCCGGAAGATTTATCTTTTTTTGAAGCACATAAATTATTGAAATAATTAATGATTATTTAATCGTAACTTTGTGTTAAAGAGCTGATTATTAAAATCAACTTTTTCGTTAAAACCATTACTCAATTGAATTAAACAAATAAATTTCGTAGCAATTTTTTAAATAATTAATATTTGTTTAAATTGGTAACGAAGTTTGCTTTTTCAGTAAGTAATGACATTCAATTTTGTCGTTTTAATAATTGTTTCCGTAATTTTGTTTGAACTCATCCCCGTATACTGATGTCTATTGGTCCTCTGGAAACTGACAGTAAGTTTATAGCCAAAGGCCCCCCCCCCCCCCCCCCCCCCCCCCCCGCCTTCTATCAAAGCCAAGTGTAAGGTGTACCAAACAAAAAAAAAAAAAAATTTTAT